>JAKUCV010005449.1:264782-520911 GCA_028386065.3 Turnera subulata
AAGGTGAGGATGGATTTCCTTCAATATGTGCCTTATTACTCGGTTATTGTGTTTGGTGTTGTTGCATTGTTGGATGATGTGCTTTTGTTGTGTTTTGGCTCGGGATGTCTATCCCGATGTCCTGTTTGGTATTTTGGGATGTTTATCCCCGTATCGAATTTTTGTGTCTTTTGGAATAAGTATAACAGATTAATAATGAATTGTGATGAGGATGTCGATCCTCGGTATTTTGGTTAGGGATGTCGATCCCTGAGTTTGGTTTTTGACGACGGTAATATAATTGTCACGTGGTAAGTAGAGGTACGACCGGATGGTTAGAGACTGTTTGTGGTGGCCATGATCTGGGTTCGTGTGATAAGCATGTCTATGCTTGGGATGTCTATAACGGTTTGTTATTTTTGGGATGTCTATCCCTGGGTTCTTTTTGATCTGGCACCAGGAACAGGTTGATAACCTGGTACGACCCTAGCTTATCCGTGACGGGGCCCGGAAAGATAAAATTGGATAAATTGGTTTTATTTGAGTCTTTGGGTCGGTTTTGCTTGTTTTCGACCTTGAGTACTTTTAGTGTCCATATTGATGGTCTTTCCATTGTCGTGAGCACTTCGGACTCACCCCTCACCTGCGGGCTTTCATCCCGTAGGATGAGTTGTCTGTTGTACAGGCTTGGTGCATTCCAGACAGGCTGCAGCGTTATCCCTTGGACGGGCTTGGATCCATAGTTTGCGTGTGTCGCATACAGTGTTAGTAAGTTATTTAAGTCTTCCGCTGTGCACTGTTTTTAATTATTATTGGGCCAATGGGCCAGATTTGTTATTTATGTCGTATCACTATTTTGGCCGTTGGGCCGAGTTATTGTTTTATACACTGTATGCTGAGTCATTCTGGGTTGGGTTGTCACAGTTCCGGCACGTGTTTACTGTGTACGGTAAATACGGGTCGGGGCGCTTCATATTCTATTTTATTGCGTCTTCCATACGATTTGCATTTAAATACATTCAATGCCCATAACAAATTTCTTCCGGAAATATTTGTAACATAATTCCAAAATTAAATAAATAAAAGACTTAAATAAAATAAATAAACATGGGTCTTTTATTAATTAGCCCAATTAAAATTAAATAAATGAAAATTAAATGTAATGGGCTTTGTACGAGCCCAATCAAAACGTAGATTAAAGCAAGAAAATAAATATAATGGGCCTTTTCATAGCCCAATAAGTAACCAAAAATTAAATGCGATGGGCCTTGAACGAGCCCAAAACGTAAATGAAATTAAAGCAAAAAATTAAATGCAATGGGTCTTTTAATAGCCCAATCGTAATTTAAATAAAAAAATATAAAATATGCTTACTCGATAAATCTTTCAGCAGTAATATATAACATATCATACTTATATCCGGTTATTAAATGCAATGGGCCTTTTAATAGCCCAATCGTAATTTAAATTAAAAAAACATAAAATATGCTTACTCGATAAATCTTTCAGCAGTAATATATCATACTTATACCCGGTTATTATTCCGGTATATAACACCGTTTTCAAAATTATTTACATGATAATAATTATTATTTTCTCATATTATAGATTATTTTTTTTATTTTCCAGAATTATATTTATTATTTTCCCCTTTTTTAATTCTGGACTGGGCCGTGAATAGAGCCAACCCAGGCCCCAAGGAAGGAGCCCAAGTGCAGGCCACACATCAGGCCCAGCTTCCAAGTAGCCAAGCCCATGCCTCCAAGTAACCAAGCCCAGTTACCCAAAGGTCCAGACAACACCCAAGCGCGGGTCAAACCCGACCCGGACCACGACTCGTCCGGGTCGTCTTTGACCTCTAGCGGGTGCTTTTCCTGCAACTGCGCGCGCGAACCGGGGCGAGTGGCGAGGTAGAAGGCGACACGGTGGAGAGGAAGCGCCTGCAGGTGAAGGCCATCGCTGCTGTTGCTGTGGCGGATGGAGTGGCTGCGGCGGGCGGCTGCAATTGCCTCGTCTGTCGAGCGTGGAAGAGGAGAGGCGAGGCAGCGAGCAGAGCGGCACGACCGGTGAGGAGGACGGCCGGTCCTGGCGGCGTGCGAGGAAGGAGGATGCCTGCAGGGGGAACCAGATCCGACGGGGCTTGCCGGGTCAACGGGCGTGGCCGTCGGGTTTCCTCATACCGGCGGCGCGTCCGGCAGCGGCAATGGGTGGAGGAGGCGTCGTTCGATCAGCGAGGGCGAGGGCGAGGGCGAGGCGATGGTGGTGGCGGTGAGACGAGCAGCGGCTTGGAACGTCTCGGAGTGAACAATAGCAGGGGGTAGGAGGAAGGTGACGCGACTGTTACCCGATTTCTGTTTTTTCTTTTGGTTTTCATGCTTTGCTAGGGTAGAGTCGTTCGTGCTGATAGCGTGTTGTAAATAATGGTGTTTTAATGGAAAGAATTTCATGGAGAGGAAGTGATGAGAAAGAAGAAGACGCAGATGAGAAGGAGAGGAAGAGCTCATTCTGCTCAGTTCATTTCTTCTACCTTTAGTCTAAATTGTTACACAATATATATAGGGGGAAACATGAGGAAGATGGGTACAATACAGGTAGGTAGACATCCACCCAAAACACATGTTTTATAACACTTTACTTATTTCATGTCTTGACTTTAACATGGTTGGAGAACCCAGATATTACAATAATATTGTTCTTGTTATAAAAATGAGGGAGAAATTCATTATTGATGGAGTAATACAAGCTTGATCAAACTTGATCAAGATAATAATATAACTTTTGAAAGTAATAATAATATAAAATAGGAATAATTAAACTAATGATGGAGGGAGGAGAAGAAGAGAGGTGTATGGAAATTAGAAGAGAGTAAGCTTATGGTGATCAAAAGGTGTAAGTGTGTATGGAAATGAAGGGGATATTTATAGGTGAAAATGGGAGGATAAAAATAAATGAGAATGACTAATTTAATAAGATAAAATCAAAAGGATATTAGGTAAAGGAAGATGGTATTAAGATTAGGACAAAGAGAATTATAGAGAATAAATGGCCAAAGTGATGAATCCAATTGGATGTTAGGTTTAGGGGGTAAAATAGAAATAAATTATCATAATTAATGTATATCATTCTTATAGTGACTGAAATAACCCTTTCATAAGAGTAATTTGTACAGTATAATTAATAATAATGAAGGGCTATTTTGGTCACTATAAGAATGATACACATTAATTGTGATACTTTATTTCCATTTTTAAGGACTTATCATGTGCCCCTGGGGCACAAGATAGAAAAACCCTTATTAAATTTAAGGTTAAGTTAGTAAATTGAGTAATAAAAATTAATAAGATTAACTCTATTTAATGAGCTTCTTAAGGGGTGTGCAAAGAGGTTAAACGTCTTATATAAGAGAACAGGGGGAGTACTACTTAAGGAGTGATTACTACTCGTACGAGACCTTCAACAATGACGGTAAATATTGTGGCCCATTTGATACAGGAAATAGGGTATTAGATCAGACCTGGCAAAACGGGTATTGACACGACAACCCTACACGACATTAGTAGGTATAGGTCAGATATTTTTAACCCGTTCAATTAAATGGGTCGACCCGACACGACACGAAAATTAGCAGGTCAAGTCACGGGTTGACTCGCCAACCGATGGGTACCTATTTATGATCCGATTATATTTAGAGTATAGATATTTTACTGATTTAATATAAGAGTTATTAAATATTTAAGGTGAAAGTTAATAAAATTTTCTCCAAATATTTGTATAAGTGCTTTAAAATATTATTATATTATGATATTGGATTAAGGTCTTAGTATTATCTCCAATAGATTGACAGTTTAAACTCTACCAACTATTACTGTTGAAGAATAATTTATAAATATCATTACAATGGCCCTTGCTGGTGGTCGGTCCAAAGGCTATCTGGGTACCACTTTTACTACCGTTACTTTTGTATAAAAAGTGGAGGAATCTACCAAAAAGAAAAGTGAAGGAAATAAGTCTAAAGTCGACAGCAGCGAGGAAACAAGGTGTGAATAAGAAGACTTCGGTTTTTCTTTTCGGCCGGATTTTTCCTTCTTAATTTTCTTGCATCTTCTTTGACACGGGATGGTTTGGGCAGGAGTGACTGAAGATGGCAATAAAGCATTTATTGAGGATGGCTTTGATTCTGATCTTTTTACCTTCGCTTTGTATGCACGATGGAAATGTACTTATTTTTAATCTGTCTTCATACGTAAATACCCTTTTTTTTTTTACTTTGCCTGCCTAGTTGGTCTGTCTATGTCCGTGTAATGCTTTTTTTTCTTTTCTTTTTTACTTGAAAATGAAATTAGCAATAGCCATTTATGGGTTAATTACATTTTGACTCCCTGAATTCTGGTTTATTTTTGACTCACCCCTGAACTATTTTATCGTCAAATGACCACCTGAACTACCAATTTGATACATTTAGGTGCTTCTGTCCAATCCCAAAAAGATTCTGTCTCTTGCCCTAACGGAATCTGAGGATAATTGACACGTGTCATTATCTTAACCGTTAATCAATTTTTCTATTTTTTTTTTCACACAAAAATAAAATATAAAACATTTATATTAAAAAAGAAAAAAAGAAAGAAAAAGAGAAAGAAATAACATGTCTAGCTCCAGCACACCAATTCCCCATCACTTGAAACCCCTCTCTCCCGCTCCCTCCCCAAATCACTCCACCTGCAAATCCAGTGTAACAGTCCGGGTAAAAATTTTTGATTTTTACCGGGACTGTAAAAGTCTTTTTACCGTGATTTACCGAATGAATTAATCTTGGGTAATTAATTCAAGGTAAATCGGGCGTCGTTTTTCGTAATCGAGGGTTTTCCCACGCTCGGGATTTTTCTGTGGATTTTTCGGGCCTAAGTCGGTATTTTTCGGGTCCCGGAATCTTCGGAAAATCACACCGGAAAATAACTAAGGGGGTATAAGTTATTTTCTGGTCCGGACCGGACTCGCTCTATAATGCAGACAAGCTGCATTTTTGGATGATCACACGCTGCATAGTAATTCACGGTTTATAAAAGGGAAGAAACCAGGAGAAGAAAGGAAGAGGAGAGGAAGAAAGGAGAGAAAAAGAAAAAGAGAGGAAAAGAGAAAAAAGAGAGAAAGAAAAAAAGAAAAAGAAGAAAAAAAGAAGAAAAGAAAAAAAAAGAAAAAAAAAGGAATCGGAAAAAAAAGAGAAGAAGAAAAAAATAAATACAGAAAATAGAAAAAAATAAAATGAAAGAAAAAAAATAGAAACTGAAAAAGAGAGAAAATGAAAGAAAAAGAAAAGAAAAGAAAAAGAAAATAAAGAAAATGAAAAAAAAAAGACGCAACTGTTCATCGTCAACCCGAGCTCCCTCGGGTTACTGTTCACCTGGAAGCGACCGGCGCAGACCCAAGCTTCACCGCCGCCACCAACATCATCTCCACATCGTCGCCGACCTGTTGCCGTTGCCCCCGAGCTCTTCCGTCCACTATATATATTTTCTGGAAATTATAAATACGTTATTATTTTTCTGGAAAAATATGGTAATTATTATTTTGGAAAAAGTATATTATTTTATGAAAATATTTTGGAAAGAGTTTTAATTAAGTATGGTACCAAAATTATATTCGGATATACGTACGGTATAGTATTTTCGGTAAAAGATGATAATAAAGAATATGAACCGGGATGGGTTATTTCGCAGTTTTATCGTCATAGCTTACCGATTATGTGCATTTATGTGTATATATTGTTTTGTTGTATAGGTTCGGATATTGGACAGTTTTCCGAGGAGCCGGCCTTGGTACCGGTCATTGTTTCCGGAGTTGAGTAATCGGCCAAGGTGAGGATGGATTTCCTTCAATATGTGCCTGTATTACTCGGTTATTGTGTTTGATGTTTATTCCACTGTTGGTTGTTGCATTTGTTGTGATAGTTGTCGGGATGTTTATCCCAGTATTTTGATTTGGTTTTTGGGATGTTTATCCCCGTACGTCGGGTTTTGGATATTTATTTTCGTGTCGTTGGCCATAAGAATAATGGATTAATTAATAATTTGAGATAAGGATGTCGATCCTTGGATTTGGATAGGGATGTCTATCCTGGAATTTTGGTTAGGGATGTTGATCCCTGTGATTTGAATTTGATGTTGATAATATAATTGTCACGTGGTAAGTAGTGGTACGACTCGATGGTTTAAGAGTGTTTCGTGGTGGCCGTGACCTGGGTTACTTGTGATAAGCATGTCTATGCTTGGGATGTCTATCCCGTGATTATTTTTGGGATGTCTATCCCTGGGTTCGTATTTTTGGGATGTCGATCCCTGGGTTCTCTGGATTTGGTCTGGGACCCGGAATATGTTGATAACCAGGTCTGACCTCTAGCTTATCCGTGACGGGGCCCGGAAAAGATAAAATTGGAAATTGGATTTTTATTTGAGACTTTTCGGTTTTGGACCGATTTTGAGTCGAGTCTTTCTATTTGGTGTATTTTGGTGGTTTTTGCTTGTTTTCGACCATGAGTAATTTTAGTGTTGCTTATTGACTGTCTATCCTTCGTCGGTGAGCACTTCGGACTCACCTCTCACCTGCGGGCTTTCATCCCGTAGGATGGATTATTTGTGGTACAGGGTTGGTGCATTCCAGATAGGCTGCGGCGTTATCCCTTGGACAGGGCTCGGATCTATAGTTTGCATCAGTGTCGCATACAGTGTTTTGTGAGTTATTAAGGCTTCCGCTATGCATTATATTGTTATTATTGGGCCATTGGGCCGGTTATGTTGTTATTAATATTTTTATTTTCGGTTGTTGACTTGAGCCCGAGTTACTGTTGTATCCACTGTATGCTGGGTTTGGTTTGGTTGGGTCGTCACAGTTCCGACACGTGTTTACTGTGTACGGTAAATACGGGTCGGGGCGTTTCATTTTGGTAGCGGAGCGGGCGTTAGGTCTTGTTGGGCAGTCCTTGTGTGTTTGTTGTCCTTGTTTGCATAGTTCGCTCTATTTGTTTAATATTTTATACCATTTTAGTTAGTGCATTATGAATCCAGTCAAGGGACGCCAGCTGTCGCAGAACATACACATAAGAGGTAATGATGCCATAAATAAGCGAAAATATAAATATTATTAATATTGCTAATATTAATATTACAAACATTAAAAATTACATTGATATTTTATAAAATAAAAATACATTCATCGCCTTGGAACGACGTTGACCTTGAAGTTGTTGGGGTCATTGTTGATGTTGACGGTGATGCTGTGGCTCCACGAGAACCACATGCCGCCTGCGTTGTTCTGGCCAGGAAGCTCAAACCGGTTTGCTTGGGGGAACCCGAGTGGGATGAGACTGTGATCGTCTTCAGGCTACCACTGGGTCTCCGTGAGAAGAACCATGTTTGGCTTGTACTGGTTCTTCAGGTCCCTCAGAGTACGCGAGAACTCCTGGGAACGCCTAGCGACTCCTCTGCAGTTCCACACCAGTAGTCGGGCCTTTGGCCAAGTTACGGGCAGACGAGTGACTCTGGGCATGCTCTGGGCCGTCATCGAGAGCTGATAGTAGGTGCCTTGATCCAGGAAGTGGCAAGTGGACTCTAGGTTGAACTCATGAAGTCTTTCTGAGATGAAGAACATGACGGAGTTGGCCGAGCCGTAGTAGGAGGTCCTCAGGGTTCCTTGGTCCTCTAGGAAGAACGTCTCTTCCATGGGAGTGACGAAGAATATGGAGGAGTAGAGTTCGTCGACGAAGACCAGACGCGGCATCCTGCCGAGCTCGTTCGGTAGCTCTTCTGGACGCTCGTTGATCATGCTGTAGGCCAGTCGGTTTCTTCTGCCTAGGTTGGCACCTTAGACGAAGAAGACGGATGATGGAGCAGGCATCATGTTTTGAACACGTGGAGTTTTATTTTATGAATGTTGTGTTTTATTTGCCTGAGCGGTTTGTTTGCTTTAAGATGCTTTCTGTTTTTGCTTTCCGTTGTCTTGCCTTTTATAGAAAAATGTTTTGCCTTTCTCTTCACAAACTCCAATCGTTTTCAATCTTCAAGATTTTGCTTTTTGAAAATTTTGCCGTTGCTTCATTTATTGTTTCGTTACTTTATACGTTTTTCGTGCTACAATGCCAGTGTTTTTCAGCCTTTTTCCATCTCGCGATTTTCTTTCGCCCTGGCTACTTTGTCCTTTCTTTTTATGGTTTTTCTATATTTTTCTACATCTTGTATCACATGCATCCGTGACCGTTGAGGCTAGACTGATGGGACCACACCTCGAGTAGAGCGCATGTGCGACAAGCTTACACCTGTTCGGACATCGTGGAGAGATACGAGACTTGACAGACGTTTTTGGCTCATGCGGAATTTGTGGACAAGTGGGTACGTTTCGTTTGAGGGACACAGTACGTGCTCGTGATCATCACCTTGTGAGTTAACAGACGTCTTTTCACGAGGGAAACGGACGTCACCGTTAGTTGCGCGTATCACGTTTCTTGGGTTCGAGGATGTTTACGTCCGATACGAGCACCGATCATGAAAACGTGTTTTGTTTTAACTTCTTTATATTTTGGTTTTGTTAAACTAGATTTAATTTTTAATTTATTTTTATTTGAATTTATATTCTTATTGTTGATTTTTGTTTTGCTTTGAGATGTTTTTTTTTAAACTTTCTGTTAGCATGAATTTACATAATTTAACAAGAGATTTTGATTTAAAAAGGAAACTTATTTTATTTAATTCATAACAATTTTACAACGGAGAAGAAGTACTCTATTGAGTTACATGCTTTCTAGGTCTTTTACAAGTTTTTGGACGTTTTTCATGTGAGGAAAGAGTTCCGCGCACGCCAGTTCTATCTGCATCACTGCCGAGCTGATCTTCTTCAGTGAGATGTTCAGCTGCGTCAGTGTCTGGTGCGGAGTGCTGCTTTCAGCAGTTACCTTGCCCTTCCTATCCTCAGCTTCCTTGGGAGCACGCTTCTTTCGCCGCCTGCTGGAGACGACTATGTGCTCTTTCAGGCCGATGATGTTTGTTTTGAACCGCTTCTTGGGAGGTTCTTCATCGGAGCTTGTCGGGAAGGCAGTGCCACCAATGTAACTGTTGTTCTCGGAGTCTGAGGTAGTTCGAGATCGGATTGGAGAGTCCATGACTGTGTGTGAGTTTGCCAGTCATGAGGTTTGGTTCTTATAGAGGACGAGATGTCGCTTAAGGGTATAAGCGGTATCTCATGTTGAGTTTGGACACCTGGCAGAGTGTGCCAGAAGCTTATTGTGGTAGGACCCACGGATAAGACAGAATTTCGAGGACGAAATTCTTTTTAAGGTGGGTAGACTGTAACAGCCCGGGTAAAAATTTTGGATTTTTATCGGGACTGTAAAAGTTTTTTACCGTGATTTATCGAATGAATTAATCTTGGGTAATTAATTCAAGGTAAATTGGGCGTCGTTTTTCGTAATCGAGGGTTTTCCCGTGCTCGGGATTTTTTTGTGGATTTTTCGGGCCTAAGTCGGTATTTTTCGGGTCCCGGAATCTTCGAAAAATCACACCGAAAAATAACTAAGGGGGTATCAGTTATTTTCTGGTCCGGACCGGACTCGCTCCATAATGCAGACAAGCTGCATTATTGGATGATCACACGCTGCATAGTAATTCATGGTTTATAAAAGGGAAGAAACCAGGAGAAGAAAGGAAGAGGAGAGGAAGAAAGGAGAGAAAAAGAAAAAGAGAGGAAAAGATAAAAAGAGAGAAAGAAAAAAAGAGAGAAAAAAGAAAAAAAAAAGAAGAAAAAAAGGAAAAAAAAGGAATCGGAAAAAAAAAGAGAAGAAGAAAAAAAATAAATACAGAAAATAGAAAAAAAAAGAAAATGAAAGAAAAAAATAGAAACTTAAAAAGAGAGAAAATGAAAGAAAAAGAAAAGAAAAGAAAAAAATAAAGAAAATGAAAAAAAAGAGACGCAATTGTTCATCGTCAACCTGAGCTCCCTCGGGTTACTGTTCACCTGGAAGCGTTCGGCGCAGACCCGAGCTTCACCGCCGCCACCAACATCATCTCCACGCCGTTGCCGACTTATTGTCGTTGCCCCCGAGCTCTTCCGTCCACCGAAATGCCGTGACACGCCGATGACCCGCCGTGCGACCCGCGGTTCTTGTTTCCTCCGCGCCTGCAACTGCTCCTGCCGCCGCCGCGCCCTTCCTGCTGCCGTTCCGGAGTCGCCTCAGCCTCGCCGACCCCGCGCTAGTCTTCCTCTCGCACGTCCCTGCCGCTCGCCGTGCCGCCGTCTCCTACCCGGCACCTCGACCCGTTTCTGCCAAGGTGAGTACCCGACTCACAAACGGGTTGGAACTCGGGTTGGTACCGAAATTATATTCGGATATACGTACGGTATAATATTTTCGGTAAAAGATGATAATAAAGAATATGAACCGGGATGGGTTATTTCGCAGTTTTATCATCATAGCATACCGATTATGTGCATTTATGTGTATATATTGTTTTGTTGTATAGGTTCGGGTATTGGACAGTTTTCCGAGGTGCCGGCCTTGGTACCGGTCATTGTTTCCGGAGTTGAGTAATCAGCCAAGGTGAGGATGGATTTCCTTCAATATGTGCCTGTATTACTCGGTTATTGTGTTTGATGTTTATTGCACTGTTGGTTGTTGCATTTGTTGTGATAGTTGTCGGGATATTTATCCCAGTATTTTGATTTGGTTTTTGGGATGTTTATCCCCGTGCGTCGAGTTTTGGATATTTATTTTCGTGTCGTTGGCCATAAGAATAATGGATTAATTAATAATTTGAGATAAGGATGTCGATCCTTGGATTTGGATAGGGATGTCTATCCCGGGATTTTGGTTAGGGATGTTGATCCCTGTGATTTGAATTTGATGTTGATAATATAATTGTCACGTGGTAAGTAGTGGTACGACTCGATGGTTTAAGACTGTTTCGTGGTGGCCGTGACCTGGGTTGTTGACTTGAGCCCGAGTTACTGTTGTATCCACTGTATGCTGGGTTTGGTTTGATTGGGTCGTCATAGTTTCGGCACGTGTTTACTGTGTACGGTAAATACGGGTCGGGTCGTTTCATCCATCCCTTCGGATCCACACCGATTCTAGAATCAAAATCCTCCTATGTGCTGACCAATCTTCTGTCCTCAAGCTAATATATATTCATGGATAATTAATCACAGAAGGAATCCGTTTTGAGCAGGACGACCAAAGCCACCCATAGTTCCATAAATCGGGGTTCGTCATCACCCTCAGCAACTTTCTGCTTTGGAGCCTCCGTTGCTTCTCACGGGCGGCTCGTTCACCGGAACCACCAGCTTCAGGTGCTGAGGTCAGCCTCGCCCCTGCTTCGTCCACGTCATTTACCTCCTCCTCTTCCAAATCCACCGACGCCTCTTTCTCTTTCTGCTTTCCAGTCCTTCTACTCTTCCTCGACTGCGACACAGGTTCCTTTTTCCCGTTCATTGGCGGTGACGCCGCCAGCGCCCTTCCCCTCTTTCACTTTCTTCTTCTTCCTCCCTGTCTTCGATTCTCTCATCTTCTTCCTATTTATCTTCTCTTCCCTCTTCACCCGAAATCAACATACACACATCACACCCACCCCTTCCTTTTCTTCTCGTCTCCCCTGCCTTTTCTTTCCCTCGCCTTTCCTCCACTGCTGCAGCCAGCACATGCCGTCACCGCCCAAGTCGAGCTCGACGCCAGCGCGGGGCTGAGCTCACCACCGCCTCCTCAAATCCCTTCCCCTTCCTTCTCCATCAATCGCCTTCTCCACCTCTCTCTTCCCTCTCTTCCTCGTGCGCTCTTCCACCCGATGACGATGCCGAGTCATGTCGAGCAGCGAGCTGCATCTCCTCGCCACCGCACAAGACACCCCTCTTGCACGCCGCCGCCACTTCACCGACAGTAGCCCCGGGCAGCGTTCCTCCTCATTGCAAACCGCCACCGCGCCGCCCGCCAGCCCCATCTTCCGCCTCGCTCACTTCCCTCTCCTTCCCTGCTCCACGACCACCGCCTTGCTGCACGACACCGTCGCACTGGTGAGCCCTGACCTTGCTGTCTTCCTCCTTGCCTTCGATTCTTTTTTTTTTAATTTCTTTTCTCAGAATTGTTGATAACGATCTTGTGGCTTTTGGTTTTGGTTCTGTGTTGATCGAATCGGATGTGTTGGGTTGTTATTTGTTTGATCGGAGTGTCTTGCGGCTGGGTTAGGATGGCGTTGTTGTTGATTCTGTGGTCATGGGTGTTGATTTTGTGGGTGACTGACGCTGCCGTTTGCTGGAGTTCTGGTCATCGGAACATGGCGTGGGTACGGTGATGGTGCTGCTGTGGACGTAGTTGAGACGCCCCGACCCGTATTTACCGTACACAGTAAACGCAGGCCGGAACTGTGACAACCCAGCCCAACAAGGCCTAGCATACAGTGTATATCACAATAACTCGGGCTCAACAGCCCATAATAAAAACATCGATAATATCTCAACACGGCCCAATGGCCCGACAATAACATATCAAAACTGGCCCAACGGCCCAACAATAATAAAATCATGCACAGCGGAAGACTTTAAATAACTAACACTGTATGCGACACATGCAATCTATGGATCCAAGCCTGTCCAAGGGTAGGCATCAGCTCGCCCGGTACGTTCCTGCGCTACAAACAACTCATCCTACGGGATGAAACCCCGCAGGCGAGGGGTGAGTCCGAAACGCTCACCGACGAAAGATAAACAGTGATATATTCAACCATAATACTTTTGAAACAAGCACCACTATCACAACAACAAGCACAAACAAACACATCAAACGGATACTGCCATAACAACTAACACATACCACACGACAAAGGAATCCAACACAAACATCACGATAGAGGAATCTTATTAAATCATGTCAAGCACAACATAATCAATACTGAACCAAGACCCAAAGAACACTTATTAATTTTTATTACCAATTTTATCATTCGGGCCCCGTCACTGGACAAGCTAGGGTCGTACCTGGTTATTAACTAATTCTGGATGCCAGGCCCCACCACAATCCGGGATCAACATCCCCATATCTCAAATCTGGAATCAACATCCCAATATCTCAAATCCGGGATCAACATCCCAATATCACAAATCCGGGGTCAACACCCCAACCAACAAACCCTCTGGCAAGGCACCACAGAACTAGTCTCTAACCATCTAGTCGTACCACTACTTTCCAAGTGACAATTACATCATCTCAATTCAGTTCCAATTTTCATTCCAATTTCCGTTATCCTTTTCCCAATTATCCACAATCAATAATCCAACATCATCCTCAACACATCATCCAAGAACCAATATCACAATCCAGTAATTACTCAACTTTTAATCATCACAGAATATTTCTCAGCACAACCAGTCAACAATTTCATATCATCAAACTTTCACATCAAACTTTCACATCAAACAATTCAACAATATCAACCGTTCAACAATATTTCCAACACGACGTACACAGGACTAACACGTTTCTACAACAGCATCAACAATACCATAGCAATCATGTAACAGTCAACAATCATTCCAGCAGATCAAACAAACAACAAAAACACACAAACCACAAAACTACACACACAGCATTACGGGCACATATCAGGGTTTATCCATCCTCACCTGGTATGTCTCTGAAACTGCTATCTGGTCAAATCCCGATACCCTATGTGTACATATTGGAACACGATAATCACTTATGATGCACAATAAAATGATTATGCATGATACCGGTTAATACTTATTAGATGGCTTATCAGTTCTTTTTATTATTCCATAATTACCTTACTCATTTCCGTTGAGGTTACTAATAATCTATTTTCCATCTAAATACGTATACACTAGGTAAACAATGGTTATAATTTAATGGAAGTTGTGATTACGTCAATAAAGGCATAAGTTAATATACCCAGTAAATATATCATTAAATATAAATAATACGATTGGTGATAAATTAACATAGTTGATTTATTGCATAAAAAATAATTATAGCATAATGTTGTAGGAAATGATATTTATAAATACATATAAACCTATACAGCCGATAATCATACATTTGGTAAGGGAAATAGTAATACTATAGCTTATTTAATAATGTAATATAGTAAAACCCGTACATGATATAATAAGATTAGTATTCCTTATAATGACTAAATCGTTAAATATAAATTCGGTATTAAATAATATAACGGATGTATAATATTTAATCAAAACAATAATACAATTTTTATGTTAACAATATCCAGTATATAGTAATAATTATAATGTTTAGTAATAGACCATCATATGGCATAGTAAATTAACCAAGCACAATATGATGATAAATAAATTATACAGGTTATAGATAATAGATTTTAGATACATAGTTAAATCTTAAAAAAAAAGATGATTTTGTTATTAATTCATAAATTAAATCATTAACCACTTAATTATATAATTCGTCCATATACTTATATTACTCGTTCATCGATTTCATTATTAGGTCCGTCAAACGCGTATATGTCACGGGAACATGGGCCTCCGCACGTTCGGCCCGTTTCCGAGTCCGTTGTGCAAACCGAGCCCAAACCCGAGCTCATGGTATTAACAAGTCCAAGGAATTACCGAAGCAATCCGTCCACCGAGTCCCGCCTCTTGAGGAATGCACTGTTCACACCGGATTTGCCCGGGCCTCGCCGGAAAATTCCCGGGACACCGGAAACTCGCAGGATTCCGACCAAACACTGTTCACAGAAATCCGCAACACGCGCAAAGGTCCTCTGCTACTGTTGTTTACCCATCTAAGACACCCAATCCACCACGCAAATCCACCAGTGCTCCTGCCACCAACATCGCCACCATACTCACAGCCACCCTCCAATGGCCGGAACTCCACCGTACAGCAACATCCTCCACCCAAACACCACATCTACAACCATAGTAGCCCACCAACGACATCAAGGTCAAATCGACACACAAACACAACCAAGACAACTAATCAGTCCACACGAATCGGAATAAAAGGAAGAAGAAAGCTGTGGAGAGAAGAGCCATATGAGTAACAGCTTACCCCGTCGGCGTCTCTGACTTCCTCGTCTGCTGCTACGGCGGCGGCAGACCGAGGAACAGATCGGGCGAGAAGACAGGGAAGGGAAACGGAGGCGACGGCTTGGAGAGGGCACGGCGGCGTTGTGGCAGAGCAGGGCGACGGCGGCTGCAGGGGAAAAACAGCGGCGGGGAGGAGGAGTTGCAGGGAAAAGGAAGGTAAGGCAGGGAGAGAGAGAGAGAGAGAGAGAGAGAGAGAGAGAGAGAGAGAGAGAGAGAGAGAGAGAGAGAGAGAGAGTGGCGGCGGATTGGAGAGGAGGGGTAAGGGAAGAGGGCGGCAACGGCTCGGGCTCGACTGGGTGGTGGCGACGGCGGCGAAGGGAGGAGAGGACAGGGGAAAACGGGGAGGAGAAGGAAGGGAAAAAGGGAAAGGAGATGTGTGGAGTAAACGGTGAAGAGAGCAGAAAAATAAAGGGGAAAAAGAGATGATAAGACAAAGGAAGAAAAGAAGAGAAGTTGGAAGAAGAAGGAGAGGGACCGGTTGGTCACGAGAAAGGAAAAGAGTGTGGGGAAGAGAAAATTAAAAGAGAAGAAAACAAACTAAAAAAAAGAAAAGAGAAGAAAAGACGGTGGAGGCGGCTGAGGAAGAAAAAAATGGAGAAGAAAAGGAAAGATAGGAGAAAAGAAAAGAAGGGAAGGAAAAGAAAGAAAAGAAGAAGAGAGGTGGGGCCCGCGGCTGAAGGAAAACCGGGAGAGAGGAAGAAATGTAACCGGGAAAGAGGAAGAGAAAGGAAAGAGGAGAAAGAAGAGTGGCTCGGGGCAAACCTCATTTGGCCGGTCCGGATTCTCTCGTCGGAATCTCGTAGACGCAGGGATATTCCCGTCTTTCCGACAAATTCGGTCCCGAGTCCAAAAATACAACTTGGGCTCGAAAAATCCGATTAATCCTCCTGAACGTCGTCCAAGTCTCGGAACTGGAAACCGAGGCTCGGTTAGTCAGGAAGAAACTCCCGAGCGCGGGAAAACTCTCGATTTCGAAAAACGACTCCCGTTTTACCGTGAATTAATTACCCAAGATTAATTCAACAGTAAATCACGGTAAAACAATTTCTACAGTCCCGGTAAAAATCCAAATTTTACCCGGGCTGTTACAGTAGTAATGGTGTTGGTGGGTGGGGTTCCTGCTTACATAAATTTTCTTTTATGTAAAATTTATTTTTCATTCTTTCTCAAAAACTAAAAAAAGAATTTTTAAAAATAGTGGCAAATAAACTTTTTTTCTATATAAAGATTTTATTTCTCATTCTTTCTTAAAAAATAAAAAATGAAATTTTATAAAAAAGTAACTATTTTTTTGATATAAAGATTTTCTCTTTCATTCTTTGTCAAAAAATAAAAAAAATTATAAAAAAATGACCTAAGAAACTTTTTTATGTTTTATTTAAATATTTTTATTTTCATTATTTCTCAAAAATTAAAAAAGGAATTTTAAAAAATTGGCCAAGAAACTTATTTCTCTGTTTTTCTAAAACAAAAAAATTTTCAATGGGTAAGATGATGCCACGTGGCATGCATCCAGTGTGCACCGTTAGTCCACCAAACGGAATCCTTTCAGGATTGGACAGAAGCACCTAATTGCATCAAATTGGGAGTTCAGGTGGTCATTTGACAAAAAAAAAAGTTCAGGGGGTGTGTCAAAAATAAATCGGAATTCAAGGGGTCAAGATAGTTTTTCATATATATTATGATTGCAGCAAAAATTAGACAGACAACAATCAGAACCCGTCTAACATTTCTCATTAAAATAGTTTATATCATCTTACACATACGTTTTGTTTTGAAAGACCAAAACCCATCGTCCACTCAATTGATAAAAGAAACATTGATGAACCCCTGAACAAATTCTGTTATAAACCCACGAGAGGCTGTAAGAGTCATGTTCGCTGGGCTTTCCCAACTTGTGGATGTTTCTTGGTAGATCCTTAATAGCTGTTCCATCCAAAGACAGGCCTGTCAAAGACTTCAGCATCAAAATGCTGTCAGGAAGCCGCTTAAGATTTCGACAGCCACTTAGAGAAAAAAACTTGAGAGATTTCAATTTCCCAATGCTGTCAGGGAGATTAGAGAGTTTTTTTGTTGTCAGCCAAGCCTAATTCAACCAGTCTGGTCAGAAACTCGATTGACCAGGGTATCTCTTCGATTCCTGTCCCACTTAGTGGTAAATCTTCAATACTATTTGAAATCTCGGGAAACATGATGATATTTAGGCCTCTTGTAAGGAGGAGCCCAAGGACTTTCAGCTTATGAAGTGACTGAAATTTCTGGACATTTCTTGATGTTCTTGCAAGAAGAGAGGTCAAGAACTTTAAGAGAATTTTCAACATATAACTTCATTTGAGTGCTTATTCGAAACATCACTAAATTATAGTCGTGCATAGATTTAACCTCAGATACATCAATTCATAACGAGTTTTAAGGAGAATGACCGTTTTCAAAGGGTCAAACCTCTCTATCAAATTTTGCAAAATGCGGTGGAATTGGCCTATTTCTTGCGTGTACGAATTGAAGTATTTTGAAATGAACTAAAGAAGAAACAATTTTCTTATCACGAAGATGATGACGGTGAAAAATTAAGGCTTTCACCTTATTTTGATTTGATGCCTCAAGAGCCACAAGTTCATGCTTTGTACTATTGTTCATGATGACATTACTATAAATTATAACAAAAGGTGACAAACAAGTGCTACTGATAGAGAATGACAAAATAACAGCAAGGAATATTGAAAAAATTAAATACCTCTGTAGGATAGAGAGACTCGTGTTATGAATTTGGAAGTAAATAAAACCATGACGATGAACTTAATAAAGGATAAATATCAACTTGAAAAAAAATAATCTTGGTAACGAAGAATGAGATATACAAATAGTAGTATAGAAATCAAAGGGAAAAACAGAAATAAAGAATAGAGAGAACAACGGACATATTCTTATTACTTCTTTCAACAAAGTGTGCAAATACAAAGAACATAGTCTGAGGGACATTATTCTAAGAAATATTGTCTTAATGCTACGGCATTGTTTTAATACAATGAACATTCACCCATGGAAAAGGCCAGAAAACATCTTGATCACCTTCCTACCACCTGATAAATATTAAGCACGAACATCTTAAGCCAAGAATGGGATGATTTCTGGGTCTTGTTCAAAGATATGCATGCCACTTTGATCCAGGGTCACCAATGCCTCGACTCCATCCCCATCGAATGCGTCCATCAGGTGAACAAAATTCCTCATCTTTTTATTCAAGGGAACAGTCACCCAACAAGGCTTTCCCCAACCATAATCTGCTTCATATATCGGAAACCTACACAGGCTGGCGAAATTACAAGAGTCAGTATCAGGTTCCTCCCAACCCTTAAACACCACCTCATTTGCATTGTCCACCAAAGAGACAATCTCATCAACATTTGAGGCTTTTGCAATATCCGATAAGGTGCTTTCTATGGCATGGTGTACTTTTCCTGCCAAGTCTTGAAGCTGCACATTGCCATTACCGTATGCATCATCATCACCAGGAGAAAATCTTGCAACTGCTCGCGTCACAAAGTTTCCCCAAGAATTCTCAGGTATTGGTAATGTGGTCTTCTTTAGCATGCTTACTGCTACTGATAAGAGGGAACGCCTAAGGCGGCCGTGCCTCGCTTTATTCATTCTGATGAGACACATCCAAATGAATGCTATCACAACCTCCGGTCCTGTTGGTTTGTATTTCAAAGATTCCGAGTCATTGACAACAGAGGTACTAGTAATGATGGCTCTCAGATTTGATATAGCTTCTGCTCTAAATACTAACCTCTTCATGGTGGAGTGATTATAATCTCACAGGTCCATTACCTTTGGGGCGAGTAAGTACTGCATCTCTTGCTGGGAAGAATGAATTCAGTTCGAAACTTGGACAGAACTGTATATTAGCAAGTCCAACTCTGCTAATCTTAGCACAAGTATTAACGGCAATGAAAGTTGATAATCCATCTGCTACTCTATGTGCCAA
This sequence comes from Turnera subulata, assembly GCA_028386065.3. Lineage (NCBI taxonomy): Eukaryota > Viridiplantae > Streptophyta > Magnoliopsida > Malpighiales > Passifloraceae > Turnera > Turnera subulata. The sequence continues at coordinate 283,864 of JAKUCV010005449.1, forward strand.
AGATGCCCCAATAGCTACTCCTCCACATTCAAACATGTTGAACTGAACTACTACCAGAGGGGTGGTGTCAGATTCCACAGGATCAGGAACCAACTGGGGAAACCATTCAGACAGAAGCTGGCTCCTCTCTTGGCGGCTAAGAAGTTGAGACAGAGACAGACAACTGCTTACCTGAGCTAATAAGTATTCTGCTCCCTTGTCATTACACTCAACTAAATGTTTGTCTTTGATGCATCTTCCGGCTAGAGGATAAAAGAGTTTTAGCAGTTCTGATAATGACTTTTGCAACAACTCACTTTTCTCTAAAGTGTGTATTAGGCCGCGCTCCTCTTGACTTCCTGGTAGATAACAAAAAAGGCAACCCTGATAAAACGCAGAGGCAGTTTGATCTAAATATGATATTTGCAAGGTTTTAAGGTGTTCTGGTGTGGGTGAAGATGGGGTTATCAATTTTCGGGACAGAATTTGCACCTTCATGTTTTCAACTACTTGGTGTTGCAGAAGAAATGAGACTAAAAGAATAAAACTAGCTAGCTGCGTTTGAATACCGCTTTTGAACCCAGTTTCATATATATGATTAATTTGCTTAATTTTCTCTTCATAAACAAAATTGTAATGAGTAATTAATTTGTACCTCGGGATACACATGCAACATAAATTATTTCCACTAGATTTGAGATCTGTATAATCACGGTTCCATACTTAATTTTACCATGAGAGGTGGAACTGGAAGTGAGATGCAAATAGAATATTGGGAATTTCATTGAGAAATTATATATTACAATCATGATTTGTAAGGGCAATTAAATAGAAATGTCAAAAAAGGTGGTATTGCATAGACTATTGGGGATAGGCTGCAGATGCCAAATACAACTTGCACTTACAGGTTTTCAACTTGTTCAGATTCTTTCCGGGGAGAAACGAAGCCAAATAAAATAAAATAAATGAAATGAAATATTCTAGTTTGCGGATTTCAATCAAAGATTTGCGGAATTGTAAGATGGATAATATGAAAGATGAAAGACCTGAAAAATATTTGTATCTTGAGGAATATGAAAGATGGATTTAAGGTAAATGTGTACTTGGGAACTCAACATAATATTAGAGATTTCACAAAGATTTTTTTTTTTTAAAAACTTAATTTGTATTGGATGAGACTATCTCTTTCCAAAGTGAGAGATTTGAGTACCAATGATGGCAAATATACAATTAATATTAAAGAAAAATATTGATGAGAAAATAAAATTTTTCAAATTTTATCAATCTTGATTTGTAGTTTATAATAGATAATGGTATTTAAATTTAAATTTATTTATTTTTTCTTTATGTTCACCTAAAAATCTAACTAAAAATATAATATTAAAAGTTACTAGGTTAGAGAATGTTATTTCTTATATATTATACTTTAATTATGCTTTCTTTCTTTAAATTTATAAAAAAAATCTAAACAAAATAGAATATTAAACCATTAACATTAATGATTTCAAAAAACATAATAGTTGTACCAACTTCCAATTTATTCATAGATTTTCAAATGGTGCAAGTTGCCCTTTGTTTGCGTGCACAGCATTATTGAGGGCGTGCGCGCACAGTTTTTTTTTTAGCATGATAGGGGAAAGAGGCATCGAAGCATCAAAAGTCTTCTCCTCTTTCACCAAATTTAGGTACAATAATAGCCATCATCACAAATAAGGGAACAGGAGATGTTTCCATAGCTAATAAGTAACAAAAATCGTTATATAAAGAAAGTTTTCAACTCTGAAGACAGACCGCGTAGTAGGGGTGAGCATATAAACCATGTCGAAATTTCCGTGCCGATACCGATCTTATACCGACGGTATCGGCTCGAAATTTGGCTGATTTTAGCGCCACCCTTTAAAATCGTACCGCGGCGAACAATAGGGTCAAAACAATCGGTAGATAGCCTTTCGAACCGTCGGTATTCGGCACAGGCCGAAGCTAACAAGCCCAAGACCTACATCCCTACCCAGCCAAACCCAAAATCATTACCCCACCCACCACCCAGCCCAAAAACTCACAATCACAACCCAAAATCTACTAAACCTACCAGCCGTCGACCCAAAAAAACATTACACGATTAGCAGCAAAAAAGGAAGAAGAAAAGAATGGATAAGCATTAGCATAATACCCCAAAAGAAGACTTGGCGCTGCCGCCGCTTGCAATGTTTTTTGATGTGGTTGTTGTTGTTGTCCTGAGCGGCGGAGGCATCTTCGAAGAGAGAGGAATAATAGGCGGGTTCATAAATGGAGCCCCTAGGGCAGCATCCGAATTCGAGCACTGGTGGGTGATGGCGGCGGAGGGGATGAGTGGGGTGAGGAAGCTGTGGCGGAGGTCGAAATCTGAGGGGCGGCGCCGCTGGCGGGGTCGGGGTAGGCAGGGGAGTAGGAGACGCCGAGGCGGTAAATGTGTCAGGAAGGAAGAGGAGAAGCAGACGGAGCAGCCGATGATCTGCATGGCGAGGGTGAGCTTGAGGGAGAAGACGAGGAAGGGGTGATCGGGGTCGGAGAAGGACCAGATGTGGCAGAGGAAGAGGAAGAACCAGGCGGCGTGTCTTGTTGGCTTCGGCAGTGTCCAATACCGGCCGAACCGACGTCGGTATTAATCGGCACCATGCCGATCGGCATGAGGCTCATCTCGGCACGGCGTCGGTCGGAAAATTGACCCTTCGGCACAGTGATACCGGACGCTGAATCGGCTCGGCATATGCCGAACCGACATTTTGCTCACCCCTACGGAGTAGAATTTTATAGCCAAAAAAAAAAAACGAAGACAACAGAGTACAGTTTGCAGGCTTATCTCCAAACCATCATCTGCGAAAGATAATATTATATAAAACAAAACTTTTTTTTTAGACTCCTAATTGGCTTCACTAGTTGACCTAGCTAGAAACCCTCATCAACAAAGCTAACCTAATTCCAAAACCCCCAAAAAAGAAAGTCAGAAAACCTATATCAAAGTTTTTCAATGTACATAGATAAATTAATGAAGCATCTGATCCAATTCACAAGGACCGGATTATGTAAGTAAATTGATGGACAACCCACCTGTGGAATAAGTTGGCATGCACAAAACGTACGCTTTGTCGTCAAGCATCTCTAGGGAGTCCATGCCACAAGATCGAAGCAAACACCATCTGAGTGGTACATCCAAATGTGCAGTCCAAAAGGTTTACTGATCCAAATCAGGTCATAAAGGATTGTCGCAGATTAATTAATTCTTCTCAATTATAGCTAGCCAGCTGGAGTTATAGTCAATGCATAGGATTCAAAGGTCTTTATATTTTGACGTCCTTATCCCTATGTAGGCTTCAATTTTTAAAACAGCTAGTCAATTCATTGTCTCAAAAGCCAACTTGCAACTAGAAAAGAGTAATGTTTGACGATTACAAAAATGCAATGTCAAATAATGCTCAATATAACATTACAAATTTCACAAAGGAAAATGATAAGAAAAAAAACTTAATTTGTATTGAATAAGACTATTTTAATGCGACGTGAGAGATTGCAGTGATGACAAATATGAAATTAATATTGAAGAAAAATATTGATGAGAAAATAAACTTTATAAAATTTTATCAATCTTGATTTGTAGTTTATAATAGATAATGATATTTAAATTAAAATTTATTTATTTTTATCATTATATTCATCTAAAATTCTAACTAAAATTATAATATTAAAAGTTATTAGGTTAGAGATTGTTATTTCTTACTATTATTGTTTCTATTATACTTTAATTATGCTTTCTTTCTTTAAATTTATAAATAGAATCTAAACAAAATATAATATTAAAAAATTAACATTTATGATTTCAAAAAACATAATAGTTGTACCATTAATAATTTTTAAAATATAATAATTATACCACGCCTCACATGCAGAAAAAACTAGTATATTACATATATATATATATATATATATGAGGGGAGGGGACATATAATTTCCTTTTCTCTCCATAAACAGATTGTAATGAGTAACTAATTTGTACCTGGAGATACACAGTCATAAATTATTTTCACAAGAATTGAGATCTGTCTGAATGGTGCACAAAATACAACTTGTGGATTACAATCATGATTTGTGATATGCAAATAGAATATCGGGAATTTCATTGAGAAATTTTATTACAATCATGATTTGTGAGGGCAATTAAATAGAAATGTCAAAAAAGGTGGGATTGCATAGACTATTGGGGATAGGTTGCAGATGCCAAATACAACTTGCGCTAACAGGTTCTCAACTTGTCCAGAGTCTTTCTGGGGAGAAACGAAGCCAAATAAAATGGTATTTTCAAGTTTTGACCTTTGAAGAGTGCTATGGGACGGGCAAAGTAGAGGGCCTCATAGGACTGAGATCTGAAAAGCCTTTTGCTAACTTGGTTCAGGCGAGGCGTTTGAATCAAAGATTTGCGAATTTGAACATGCCACTATCATGCAAAGGCCTAGATTTAGAATCATGCAATGGAATTTGGAAATTCGATGTGGATCGGTATGTACCGTGTCGTAATACATCAATGCTCAAGATCCCAGGGTCACCCATGCCTCCATCCCATCACCATCTTTTGTGTCCATAAGTACAAACGCATTCCTACGTACTGGCTTTGAGGTACTAGTCTCCCAGGATGGCTTTCCCAACCCAAGATTTGCTTCACACTTGGGAACCTTTACCAGCTAGCGGAAATACAACCGTTAGCCTCAGGCTTTTCCAAAGCCTTTAACAGTTCCCCATTAGCATTGTTCACCAAAGAGACATGCCATCAATATCTGATTTGATACTGTGTATTTGGTCCAAAAGAGGATATGATTTGATTATTTAGAGAAGAGGCATAATTGTCTAGAAAGAGAACATAGTCAAGGAGAGGAATTGGAAAAGTTAGAAAAATGGAGTTGGGAGTCGGCTTCGGGGCAAACAAATCGCGAAGACTGCCAGAAGCTAGCGGTCATGTACGGAAGAGAGCCAAGCTTTGGGTGGATATGAGTAGGCGACCGCAAGTTGGTGGCTTTCATGGGGATAAGTTCACCAACGACTGGAGGTCGTGTATATCTGAGGCGGTAAAATTTTATATTTTTCCTTTTTTTTTTTTATCTTAGCTCATGATCTCTAGATCTACCGATTAGTTCTTGACCTTTTCATCATATAAACCGACTTCGAGGACCCAAAATACTATAAATAGAACCCCATATCCTCATAATTAGGGACTGGTAATTCCCTCCAAGTACATTAGCTAAAAGAAACTCTTCTCTTTTATTCACTCAATTCTCTTTGCTTTTCTCTCTCAGATCTCACGTGGGTGACCTATAAATATATTTTCTTGATAGTTTCAAAGAGATTCAAGGTGGAATTAAAGAGCGAAAGGCAGGCAAACGCTGTCTACATTCCTAGATCGCGAAGAACATCAAAGAAAGCTCTACAACAAGTAACCCGATCTCTTCTCTATTAATTTTCTGCTTGATTTTATGCTACTGAATATGTTTTCTTGAGGGTGATTGTGTTGATGTAAGAAATGCGTGAGCTTTGATCCTCGTTACCGGGTTACGTAGGTAGTCTCTAGTGGATTAAGACGCAAGCCAAATTGCTGTTTTTCCTCTTCTTTTCTCTTTTAATTATGATTTTTGCATACTGTGATTGAGGTTTATGATGCTTGTCTTGTTGGATATTGGTTGTACACAAGAAACATGTTTTGATTGAGGTTTATGATGCTTGTCTTGTTGGATATTGGTTGTACACAAGAAGCATGTTTTGTTTAAAGTTATGTATTATCTCGCCCATTCATAGGTGGGGTGCCTCATTATCTTCCAACCTATGACGAACCCTCGAGTCTGGCACTTTTGTTTCGTTGATTAGTCCATCTTAATTGGCCAAGGAGAAATGATGGTATTTCCCAGGTTTTTATCATTGAATAAAATATGGGTGGCGACTCTAAGGTTTAAGTGAAAAGGCCAAAGGGATATTTCGTTGAGGTTCTCATAGTTGGCGGCTCTACTAGGGATCTATTGGGTTTAAGAGATAAAATCTAATTTTAAAGAAAATATGTGTTTCTTTATATGTCATATGCCTGCTTGTATTAAAATTGTATGTAAATCTTTACCTTAAATGAGCAAGGTGAAGCCGAGACCAGGGGTGTTCGTGCAAAACCGGCTGCAAGTGCAAAGCATTGTTGTAGTAAACAAGGTCGAATCACAGGGACTGCGAAACAATACTGACCTCAGGCTCTCGATCAATTAGACTATAAACAATAAATAAATAAAGAGAGATATGATGAAGGTATAATAAACAGAAAGTAAAGGTGTAAATAGGAGAAAAGCAATTGGATGAGAACCTAGGTTGTTCGGGGTTCACTACTGCCTAGCTGTTAAACAATAATTCAATAACTTGGTAAATAAATTCGTCCAATTTGAAGGGCTACCTAACCTAAAGTGTTTACAACTACTGTTACGTGTAGATAAATGCCTACTCTAGTTCTGGAACAACCTGCTTTCGTCAGTGAAGCTCTTTCTTAGGGCGCAGTGTCGCTGTGCCAGGCACTGTTATCCTTAACTACCCTAAAAATCTCTTTCGACAATTGATAAGGCAGAGGCTTGATATAGAATGGTCTGAGTTCCTAGTTTCTCCGTTAGGTGCGTCACTAAGGCATCTAAAATAGTGTTTGAGGGTGATCAAGCCGCAGACACTGTTAAGCACTCTATATCAAATCAAAGCACAACGAATAAAATAAAACCAAGTCTGAATTATAAATCAAACATCAAGAATAGTAGCTACATCCCATAAACCTAGATAGAGTATTTAGTTCATGAAAGAAGAGAAAATAAAGATAGAAACCCTAATCGACATTATACAAAACAAAACCAAAAGCTCCACTTTTCTTCCAGCCAATTTCGTGACTTTTCCTCCTCCCAAAAGCTCCTAATTTCGTCCAGCAACTGATGCTTTTATATCTAGGGTTTTATTCCTAAAAGATAGGAATTTATGCATGTAAGAATCGTAATAAAACTTCTAGACTTTAGCTTCAAGAATTCCTCTTTAAATCTTCTTTCCTTGCTGGGAGTGTGTAGGTGCATCCCCTCTTAAATTCTAGCAGAAATTAGGCGCAAACCCTAGTAAAAATAGGGACTTGACGCCAGTGCCCGCTGCAAGGGCACTGTCAGGCATGCAATTTGTACTAGAACAGGGCACTGCAGGGGCACTTTCAGGCATGCGATTTGTACTAGAACAGGACACTTCGCAGCGCCTCAATAGTTTTGGGCCAAAATCGTCAAATCTCCTCCAGAAAAAAAGGTTCTCTGAAAAAGAAGGTTTAAGAGCAGATATTTTGTCGACAGCGGCGCTGCTAGGCAATTGGTCCAGTTTCTTCAACAGCGGCGCTGCTAACCTAAAATTTGCCAAATAAGCTCCAAATTGCGCCAAAATGCACCTGAAAGCAACCAAGGATAAGGAAAGAAGGATTTGGCTTGAAAAAAAGTGAATTTACATATAAATGCATGAACTTATGGTGAATCCAAGGCCAAAAAACGACAGTGTGTGCTGTAAAATGTATGTAATTTCATGCACATCAAGGGGCCCATGCCACCCCTAGATTTTATTGTTAGCCTAAACATGGGCCTAATGTGATGATTAATGTTAATTCATAATTAACCATGTTTAGTCTTTTATTATGGATTAATTTTGATGATCAACAAACTAAGATTGGATATGTGCACACATATATGTATTTGTGTTGATTAAGCTTGCAGTTTGGTTTCATACAAAAACAAGACAAGAAACTACACGTCGCTGTCAACATCGTACTTTGTGCTGCAAGTGGATGGTGGTCCTCACAAGCATTAAAGACAGTTGGAAACCACCCCAACGGCTACAAGAAGTGGTCCAGGAAAGAGAGGAAGTCTTTTTAGGACTTGACCACTTGTTTCTCACCTTCATGATTCAATTATCAAAAAGTGGTCCATACTTGTGGTCCTCACTTACCACAAATGGAATGTTCTTGCATTGTTGAGCAATATGAAGAGTGGACTTCCTAGAATTGAACCTGCAGCAACTTGTGAAGAATCTTGGCCAGCTCACGGAGTATTATTGGAGCTCTTAGCCGTTGGAAGCAAGAAGGAGAGCCCTTACCTACTCCCACTCACTCGAACTCTATATAAGAACGGGGATATCATCTTGGAAAATTATCCCAGCCAATTTGAAAGAGTTTTTAAGTCTGTAACTGAGCTTACACCTATGATACATTGTGTTCTTGCTGTTCTTGTTGGGCATACACTTGTTCTTACTCTAGTCCTTCAAGTTCATACAAAGGGGAGTATTGTTAGGCAAGACTTAGTGTAGTTTGTTGGGTACTCAAATTAGGGTTTAGATTTGAGGAAAGGTTAGAGTTTAGCCTGGGAAAAACTTGTAAAGGTTAGAGCTTAGCCTCCAAAAGATTGGTTTCAGTAAAGGTTGAGGCTGATCCCGCAAAAGCCTAAGATAGTGAGAGTTTGAAATCCTAAAAAAGGGTCCTTTAGGTAGTGGATGTACCTAGTGAGGGGGAACCACTCTAAAATCACCGTGTCATCATTTTTTACTCTTGTTCTTTCAATCTTTAGATTGTACGTACGGATATATCTGCAAGAGTATGGTTTGTGAAGAAACCATTTAGTTTGTCAGAAACCAAATACGCGATTAAGGGGTAGCCTGATTCACCCCCTTTCTCAGGCCTATCTGGGCCAACAATTGGTAGCGAAGCCTCGTCCTCAGTGCAAAGGGGTAACATCTAGAGGCAAATATCATGGCCTATGAGAGAACAAGCATCAACAAGGCATCCTACTTTGATGGTGCTAATTCAACTATTCAAAAACCAAGAGAAAGAAGGATATGGCTGCTTGGGATGATTTAGATTCTTCATGCAATTCAAACACGGATGAAGCTGTCAATTTGTGTCTCATGGCTCAAGAGGAATCTGAGGTATATGATTCACCAGACTTTACTTTGATGAGTTACAAGAAGCTTTTGGTGAATTGCATGATAAGTATACACAAGCACTCAAAAAGAACATTGCATACAAGAAACGCATTAAGATTCTAGTGTATGATGCTGAAGCATATAAGATTGCATATGAAAAACTTGATCTTGCTCATGTTGATGTGTTGAAATCTTGTGAAAGCTTGAAAAGTGAGAAACTTTCCATACAAAATGCTCATGATGAACTTGAAAAGAAAATTGCATGCAATATTGCTTCATGTGAAAAGTTTCTCAAAGAAAATGACATGCTTAAGAATGATATTAAAGATTTGAAATGATCTCTTGATAAGTTCACTAAGAGTAGAGACAGTTTGAATATCTTGCTTAGACAACAAAGGCGTTCAATTTGGAAAGAAGGTATAGGTGCTAGTCATATGGTTTTTAACAAAACAAGTCCTGCTACTCATTTGTTTTTTCACAAACCAAGTCCACTTGTACAATTTGTTAAGGCTGGTTCAAACATACCATATAGACCTAAGAAGAACATGCGTGCACATTCACATAGCTCTAGTGTACCTCATGTTACTTATCATTATTGTGGAAGAGATGGACATGGCATTAGAACATATATGTTTAGAAAAAGAAGCTGTCATGTGAGACATGTGTGGGTTCTAGAAAGAACCAGACCTAACCCAGAAGGACCCAAAGTAGTTTGGGTACCTAAAACTTGATCTCTTCGACAGGTTGTTAGGGATGAATGGATACTGGACAATGGGTGTTTAAGGCATTTGAATAGTGAATCATCCATTTTCTCATCCCTAAGTGAAAAAGGCCAAGGAAAGGTGACATTTGGTGACAAATAAAAAAGGAGAATCCTTGGTTTTGGTAACAGTGACTCTAGCCCCTCTATTGAGCATGTTTTACTGGTTGATAATCTTAAGTACTATATATTAAGTGTTAGTCGGTTGTGTGACAAGGGATATAAAGTCTTATTTGAAGGATCTAAATGTCTGGTATGCACTGCTGATGGAAACCATGTGGTTTTTACTGGAACCAGAAAAGGCAATATTTACTCTATCTATTTGAATGATGTTTCTAACCCTGAGCTCAAGTGTTTTAGTGTAAGAACAGAAACACCTTCACTCTGGCATCGAAGGCTTGGGCATGCTAACTTGGAGCTTATCTTAAAATTATCTAAAAAGGAGTTGGTAAAAGGATTACCTGAGTTGAAGTATGAGAAAGAAACCATATGCAGAATATGCCAACTTGGAAAACAGGATAAAAGTTCCTTTAAAAAAAAGTATACTATATCTACATCTAGATCTCTTGAACTGTTACATATTGGCTTATTTGGTCCCATGAGAACCATAAGTCTAGGTGGTAAGAGTTATGCATTTGTGATTGTTGATGATTATTCAAGATATACATGGGTATTATTTCTTGCTCAAAAGGATCATGCATGCTATGAGTTTGGTACTCTTATTAGACGTTTACAAAATGATAATGGTTATAAGATTTCAAAAATAAGAAGTGATCATGGAGGAGAATTTGATAATCTTATCTTCAAGCACTTCTGTAAGCAAAATGGCATAGTATACATCTTTTCGACTCCTAGAACTCCTCAACAAAATGGGGTTGTTGAAAGGAAGAATCAAACTTTGCAAGAAATGGCTAGAACTATGCTTAATGAGTATAAGTTACCTGCTTATTTTTGGGCAGAGAGTGTAAACACTGCATGTTACATTTTAAATAGAGTATCCTTGCGGCCATTGATTGAAAATACCCCTTACGAGATATGGTTTGATAAGAAACCAAGCATTGGTTACTTTTGGGTTTTTGGATCTACGTGTTACATTCTCAATACTAAGGATTTATATGCTAGATCTGATGGTGGTATGTTTCTTGGATACTCTCTTACTCGCAAATCTTATCGTGTCTTTAACAAGCGAACTCTGGTTGTTCAAGAAACCATGCATGTTGCTTTTGATGAGATTGACCCGTGTAGTATAAGCGATGATGAAGATGCATATTTTGCACCATATAACGACACACCAAGTCAATCTGGAGAAAAAGAAAAGGAACCACCTGAATTGGTACATCCTCCATTACTTCTGCAAGAACCAAGTGTGCAACCAAGCATGGAACCAAGTGTGCAACCAAGCATGGTTGGTGAAAAATCAAATGCTGCTGAACAAGGATCTACCTCTCAACACACTCATGGAGATCTTAGAGCACCCAGAGGACATTCAATTGAAGAAATTCTCGGTGATATCACAAGAGGGGTAACTACAAGATCCTCATTGTGCAATGTTAACTCACATCTTGCATTCCAATCACAAATGGAACCCAAATGTGCAAAAGAGGAAATCCTTGATGAAAATTGGATCATAGCCATGCAAGAAGAGATAAACTAACTCAAAAGAAGTGATCTTTAGACTTATGAATCAACTTCCTAACTTCTTTACAAAGCCACTCGAGGAGGATCATTTCATCATAATCAGACTTGAACTTGAAATCTTCCTTAGCCTTATTCATTGTGCCTTTTTGGTTGCTGCATAAACCATGCATTCATATTTTGTGTGCATACATACTCATATATTAGTATTTATTATAATTGTCACACTAGACACATTCACTACGCATACTAGCAGATGAGGACATATATATGATTTATTAAAAGCCATCAGAGCAGCTAAGAAGGAAGAAAGGAGGTAATTTGGTTTTTGTAAAAACCAAACATTGATATCCAGTGGTCCTCACACAACGATTATTCGATGATTACAAAGGAGTAGGAAGATTTGGCTGCTATTTGTGACTAGTCTCAAGAGTGGAAAGAATCTGAAGTCAAATCAGATGTGATTCCGAACGTGGTTTCACAAGTGGTTTCTAATATGGTTCCAACCACACCACCACTAGAGAAGACTCATACGGTTAGCTTGAATCTTCCACAACAAGAGCTGGAAGAAGAAGAGGAAGATGTGATGACAAATGTGCTGAAAATGAGCAAGGAGGTTGTTGCATTTGTTCCACAAGAAGACTCTGTGGTTTCTAAGAAACTAATTGAAGAACCAGAGGATGGGTAGAATTTCAAGAATGCCAAAGAGCCTACTACCACTATTGATGCTTCAAGACAGAAGAAAAGGAAGCAGAGAACTGCTACTCCAAAAAAGTGCATTGGATTTCTATTCGAAAACAATCTGCTAAAGTGGTTGCAAAGAAACCAACCCAAAACTAATGAGTAAAGCTGAAGGAAAGAAAAAGGTTGTTGAACCTGAACCTGAACCTGAAGATAAGAATGTTTCAAATGATGTTTCTGGATCTGATGTTGAAAATCAAAAGATGAAGCATCAGAAGCATTTAAAGTCTCTAAGAAGAGAAATAGAGGAGAAGAAATCGAAGATGATTCTAACTGTGATGTTAATGACAATGATGAGGTGACAATTATAAAGAGACAGACAATTATGAAAATGGAGATGATGGTGAATATGCCTTCATGAAGTCTACTAGTGCCACGAATGTGCATCTTGTTGGTCTCTTTACTCGGATCTACTATGAGAAGAAGGATACTCAAATGAGGAAATTTGAAGACAATGTGATGATTAAGCTGGATCAGATTTCTACTACTTTGTCTTCTACTTATTCTGGTGAAGAATGATACATCATCAAGATCTGATGCCTCTAGGTCATGCATTACATCTAGGACAGTTTATGATTTTTGCATGGTTCTTAAGATGGTTTGTGATATAGCGTTTCATTTGTTTCCACCATAGTTTACTGGTCACCACTATAGAATATTTGACTGTGCTTATGCTTTGTGGATAGCATTATCTTCTGGATATTATGTCTTTGATCACATGCGGATGATAGTTATGCATCACTTTTGACCCCATACTTTACAATTATGATTTTCTTGCTGATGCCAAAAGGGAGAAACGTGTTGTGATGTATTGAATATATTGATGCTACTACCACTTGAATATGTGATATTGTTGGATATTATGCTATTAATCCTTTATGGATGATATTATGATATGCTTGCCTACTGATTACCCTTTACCCATATGAATTTTTTTGTTGATGCCAAAAGGGGGAGAAAGGTATATGTGTTGTAATTGAATTATGATTCTTGCTGTGCTACTCTGTTGATATTTTTGTTGCAAGAAGCATACTAGCCAACGGTGCTTTAAGCATAAAAATTTTTGATTTAGGGGAGCAACAGATTAGGAGGAGTATGCTTATATGAAGTGTTATCTTAACTAATCCTGGTTTTTGCAGAAATCGATACACTGTTTGTTATCATAAAAAAAAAGGGAGATTGTTAGCCTAAATATGGGCTTAATGTGATGATTAATGTTAATTCATAATTAACCATGTTTAGTCTTTTATTATGGATTAATTTTGACGATCAACAAACTAGGATTGGATATGTACACACATATATATATTTGTATTGATTAAGCTTGCAGCTTGGTTTCATACAAAAACCAGACAAGAAACTACACGTCACTGTCAACATCGCACTTTTTGCTGCAAGTGGATGGTGGTCCTCACAAGCAGTGAAGACAGCTGGAAACCACCCCAACGGCTATAGCAAGTGGTCTAGGAAAGAGAGGAAGTCTTTTTAAAACTTGACCACTTATTTCTCACCTCCATAATTCAATTATAAAAAAGTAGTCCATACTTCTGGTCCTCACTTACCACAAACGGAATGTTCTTGCATTATTGAGCAATATGAAAAGTGAACTTCCTAGAATTGAACCTGCAGAAACTTGTGAAGAATCTTGGTCGGCTCATGGAGCATTATTGGAGCTCTTAGCTGTTGGAAGCAAGAAGGGGAGCTCTTACCTACTCCCACTCACTCAAGCTCTATATAAGAAAGGGGATAACATCTAGGAAAATTATCCCAGCCAATTTGAAAGAGTTTTTGAGTATGCAACTAAGCTTACACCTATGACACTTGTTGTGTTCTTGCTGTTCTTGTTGGGCATACACTTGTTCTTACTCTAGTCCTTCAAGTTCATACAAAGGGGAGTGTTGTTAGGTAAGACATAGTGTAGTTTGTACTCAAATCAGGATTTAGATTTAAGGAAAGATTAGAGTTTAGCCTGAAAAAGACTTGTAAAGGTTAGAGCTTAGCCTGTAAAAGCTTGTTTCTTGTAAAGGTTAGAGCTTAGCCTGCAAAAGCTTGGTTTCTGTAAAGGTTGAGGCTGATCCCGCAAAAGCCTAAGATAGTGAGAGTTTGAAATCCTAAAGGAGGGTCTTTTAGGTAATGGATGTACCTGGTGAGGGGGAACCACTCTAAAATCACTGTGTCATCTTCTCTTACTCTTGTTCTTTCAATCTTTACATTGTGTGTAAGGACAGATCTGCGGGAGTGTGGTTTGTGAAGAAACCATTTAGTTTGTCTGAAACCAAATATGCGATTAAGGGGTAGATTGATTCACCACCACCCTCTCAGGCCTATATGGGCCGACATTTATTTTTTATAGTAAATAATGGTAAACTATCATATCTAGACACTTAGCTCAGTAGTTTGGCCTCCCCAAGTTCTAACATGAGGTCGGTGGTTCGATGCAAGGTTCTATTTTTGAATAATTTTTTTGGTCTCACCCTAACTAAATTTCTTGGATCTGCCCCTAGGTTAGAGCATACTTACCATCCTGTGTGGTTATGGCTAGAGCTTTGTTTGTTACCCGCTACTTGGTGATGATTCTGCACATCTGAGTAGGCCAAGCTTTTCCTTAGCCGCGATTCACACCCAACCAACTGCATGCCTTAACATATAGTGAAACGCAAACACTAGGAGTATGTGATTGCCTTGTGTAATATGATGACACTTTGTTGTTGTGGATACGAACTCATGCATGCATGTTTTTCGGTTTTCTATAAAAAAATAGATAAAAGTCAAGTGTTGTTTTTTAAAAAAATCGTTCAAATAATCGAAAACTAGTTCACATCCCGTGCAATACACGAGCTTGGAATTTGAGTTTGGTTAGATCATAATTATAATATTTTGTATTTATACAATATTATTTATTTTAAAACAATAAATTAAAATGTAGTAAAACTTATCATATGAGCTTCATGTTATTCTTTACAGGTAACATGTCAGATCCAGGGCATCCCAATTCGATTAAATGGGATGACAAAAATAACACACAATATTGTTAATTTTTTCTGCAAAAATTTAAAACATAATTTAGTTAATTACATAAAAGAATATAGGAAAAATAATGATGAAAATGTATTTAAAATACAATCAATATAAATAAAAAAAATTACGCATCATTGTTGAGAAGAAGTAATACACACTTAAAACTTACAAACCAAAGGTAATTTCTTAGAGAAATAATTATTGAAAAAATGGTAAAAGTTGATGGTCCGCAGTAAACATGTTAAAAGTTAGTTTTATTGTCTTATCATTATTTTTTTAAAAAAAATAATTTTAAAAATGATAATACAAAGATATCTTCTTATTTTTTTAAATAAAGTTAATTATAAAGTAATAATTAAAATAATTATTAATGTAAAAAGAAACTGGTATTTGACATGACCACATGTCTTGTTTGTCTTGTTTGTGGTATTTGACATGACCACATGACCATATAATAGATGTATGCAAATTTTTTTAAAAAAAATTGATAGCTCCAAACCAAAAAAAATTGTTTTCAAAAATTCATTTTATTTTTCCTTTTAAATATGAAATTGAATTTTGGATTCATGAGTTTTAAAAACTATTCCATATGGTGTTAAATTCCTTACGGGCGGATCTTGATACATGCACTTATATTCTTAGTACATCAAGAGTGGGGGCGATATGCAAACCGACAATGCAAATTTTATGATAGAGCTGTTGGCGGAGCTAAAGGATGTTTACTTAAGGACATTTATCAATAATTTGAAGCCGATGAAGGCTGCTAATGGGAGAGCCGAGGCACAATCTAGGATTCCTATCAAATCAGTATTCGGATTAGAAAAAAAGGGGAGGCATTCTTTCTGGATTCGTCTTCGAAGAAGTTAGCACCTTGACTTTGGGATCAGAATGCCAAGATCGCTTGCCATTATACTACGATCCTTATAGCAAAGTGGCGATTATGGAGATTTTCAAGAAGATGGCATCAACAAGGAATGATGGAACCATTTCACTTCACAAGTTCCACACCTTGATTCAGCCTAGGATACGAGCCAACTCCTCTAGATTTGAGGAGGCAAGGAAGAAAAGAAACGGGAAAGATCCTTACTAGGAAGGAAAAGCGAAAATCGGACGTTCCAGTGACTCCCTACTTCAAAATTTTGAATGGATATTTTTTTAAGGAAGGTGATGATTTTCCTTTCTGTAGTTTTCTCGAGCCTTGGTATTCGCCTATCACTAAATTTATACAACATAATTTTGAGATATTCTTTAATTGTAGGGTTGAGGCTGTTGGAGAGCATAAAAAGAATGACGACGGGAAAGATATGGGCTGCAAATATCTATTCAACGCCATGTTTTTGGAGCATGAGAAGAGCATGCAGTGCGTGAATTTGTGTATGTCTCTACATGATCTTATGAGGATATGCCTGAAATTGACCCTGAAATTCCCCAATAGCGGAAACCTAATTTTCCCGAACGCCAAATCGGTAAAGCAAAAGACTCGTCGACTCCAACCTCAATGGGCATTGAAAGTGAAAGAAGAGGTGGAAAAGAAAATCAAAATTGGATTTCCAAAAGTAATTGAGAATCCGGAATGGTTAGCCAACATCATACCCATAAGGATGGTAAGGATCGTCCTTTGGGCAAATCTCGATAATCTATACACAGTGGAGAAGGGCTAGGATTTCTTAAGTATCAACCACGGTTTAAATCTTGGTGATGTAAATTGAACATATTGATAGGGTGCTCATCTTAGCAGGTAACAATCAAAGTCTGGAAGAGAATAGTCATGTTGACGGAGATACTTTTGTAATATCAAAAAAAGTCCGACCCTCCACCAATTACTAACCCTCAACTTAGTGTAGAAGTTAGTTATTTACAGAGAACCGATACAAAACACAAACTTATTGAAAAAGAGCAGCATAAAATGTAATGTTTGCATTGATATTTCCATGCCTTTATTCAATAAAGGCTACATACTCTCAAATTCCCATTGTTCTTCGAAGTCCTTCTAGAGGTGATGGGATCAGTGCTGGTTCCATGAGGGGAAAGAACAAATAAAAAAGCTGTTATACAAACTGATAGGAACTATAGCGATCGAATTCAAAGACTAAGGAGTTGTAGAACTAGGCTTGTTCGGAGCCCATGTTTGTTTATAGGTGGTGTGTCATGGGCATAGACTTTTACAATGATAGTCCATTTGGAGCTTTAGGCAATTTCACTCAAGCGCTCGCAAGACAACATTGGGGAGTAATCGACTGTGATGACCTAAGTCCAACATTCTCACTTGGCTACTAAATATTCTCATACTTAAGCTTTTGAGCCACATAGTTTCAGTCTAGTCGTGGAAGTTATTTTGGGCTAATCAATTACTAGGGGTGTGACAAAATAATAGGCGAGTCAATCTCACTCCACTTTTGGATGGGTTTAGGCCATATGGCTCGTGTCTCGGAGGTTAATATCGAAATGACGATAGGTACGACCTGGTTATCGAAATACTTATGATATGGATTTGGACTCTCCTTATTTAGGTGCAAGGTCTAAAGGATGAGAGAACGTGATGACTCAACTCCCACATTAGATGTGAATGAGAGAAGAGTTTTGAGTATATAAGCTCCAAATACTTTGGTTTATATAACTTCAAGCTTAAGTTGTTGGGCCACGTACTTTCAGTTCAGGTATAAAGGTTATTTTGGATCAGTTGATTACTTGGGACGTGATTGATTCCCAAAGAGAGAGCGAACAAGTGATGAAACTCCTGTGGTCACACAGTGGCATTCAACCTTTGGTTCCATCCTTCTCTAACCTTCCAGATTGCTTCAGTTTTTTTCTTTCTTTCTTTTTTTTTTTAAATTTTAAATTTCCTTGTTGAAGAAGTATCATCAATGAAATCGTACTCTTTCTTTTTTATATAATCATTTTTAAATCCTTTTTTTTGGTGGGGGAAAGGTTAATCATCAACTAACAACTACTCCATGCCGTGATTATTTATTACCATTATTATTAATTATTATTGGTTGGTGTGCAGATAAAGAGGGAAATCGCCACTCTGAAACTTCTCAAACATCCCAACGTTGTGAGATTACACGGGGTATGAATGTTGTTTCTTCTTTAAACTTGGTTGGGGTGGGGTTTACCTAGGTAGAATTAGGTCTGTAATCAAAAGCAGAAAAAGAAAATAGACTTCGGCCTTCCTTTTTCAAACTAGGCCCGACTCTGCTTCTAGATGCGACAAAGAAGGCTGTATCAAGCCTCAGGGCGGAGAAAGACTTTAAAACCTATAGATAGACTTTCAATTTGTGATACCATCTGTTTGGACATGGTAGGCTTTTTAACTTTCTCAAATACAAATACTCTCTTGGCAAAAAAATCTTTTTCTTCACCGGGATTTTTTCTTTATCCTTTCTTTTTTCTTCTATCTTGTTTGGTACGGTATGGTTTCGGGAGTGAGTGTAATTAAAGATGGCAATAAAGTATTGATTGAGGATGATTTTGATTCTCAGTTTTACTTTCGCTTCTACGCATGATGGAAAATCCACTTAGTTTGAATCTTGATGTGTAAAAGAATGTTTTCGTTGTCTTCTTTTACCCTGCCTGCCTGCTTATAGTTGGGTATGTCTATGTCTGTAATGGTTTTCTTCATATTCTGGCCTCCCCACGATGGATGGTTTATGCTGGAGACACATTTCCTCAAGTAATGAATGCCTCCTCTGTGTATGGTACACATCCGGAAACTATTGAACACGCTCTCCTATTCTGCGATCATGCTAGATCATGTTGGCTAGCGAGCTCAAATAGCTACAGACCAGATGAGGGAGAGTTACTTGATGTTAAAGGCATGGTGGAGTAACATGGTAAGTGATTGTGCTCTTATGGATGGAGAAGGTGTACTGGAACATAATGCCTACTGTTGATGAATGATTGCTTGCTAGAACTTTCCATAATGTTCTCCTAAAAAATCATGATATTTTGTAGAAATGATCTAGCACATAATCTGGAATGATCTAGTAAAAATAAAAATATCATGATATTTTAAATGATTATCTAAAAAAATCTAGGTGCACTAAATAAAAATCTGCAAAAAGTTAAGATATTATGTATGCATTAAGACGGTTGATGTCCTATAAATAAGCTAAGTGAATGAAAGGATTTGTGTGCTTTCCTATAAACTCTTCAACCGTCTCCTCTGTTTTCTAGTCCCCTGTTCTCCTCTGTTTTCTTTGCCAAGTCCTTATTATTTTCCTTTTTTGCATAACTAAATATCAACATAAACCTTTCTCAAATACACCCTTCCTATAATTTTTTCCTTCAATTGGTAGCGGAGCCCCTTGGTTCTTAAGGGACCATAAACCTCAAAAACACAATACCCATAAATTCAGCCTTCCTATAACTTAAAAAAATCCATCTTCTTAATTTTTCATGATGTCAAGAAATTTCACAGTACCAACACCACCCGTGTTTGCAGGTGAAAATTTCCAAACATGGGCTGTGAAGATGAAGACTTATCTTCAAGCTTATGGCTTGTGGGAGGTTGTTGATGTTGGTGTAAATCCAACTCCACTCTCCGAACAAGCCACTTTAAATCAAATCAAGCAACACAATGAAGAAATTGCAAAAGGTTATCAAGCCTTGTCTGCAATTTTTTCGTTGGTGTCCGAAGAAATTTTTACAAGAATTATGGCTTGTCAAACCGCCAAAGAAGCTTGGGATAAGTTGAAGGTGGAGTTTTTGGGAAGCCAAAAATCAAGGCAAATGCAAGTCCTCAATCTCAGACGCGAATTTGAGTTTTTGAGGATGGAGGAGGCTGAGTCACTCAAAGATTTTTCTGATAGGTTGATGAAAATTGTCAACCAAATCAGACTTTTGGGAGAAGATCTTCCAGACAAGAGGGTAGTTGAGAAGGTGTTGGTGAGTCTTCCAGAGAGGTTTGAATCAAAAATCTCGTCATTGGAAGAATCAAAAGATCTGTCTGAAATAACTTTGCAAGAGCTTGTTCACTCTTTACAAGCTCAAGAGCAAAGGAGAGCACTCAGGCAAGGAATTCAAGCAGAGGGAGCTATGAATGTTAAACATAAAAACAAGTATCAGTTCAGCACCAACAATCAAAAGCAAGCTGCAGAGAAGAAGGGAAAGCAGAAGAAGTACAATGGCGACACCAAATTTGGTCAGAAAAAACAATTTCCAGCTTGTACTTTCTGCAAGAAAACAAATCATTCGGAGAAATATTGTTGGTTCAGACCTGATGCACAATGCAAAAATTGCAAAAAGACAGGCCATGTTGATAAAGTATGCCAACTAAAGAAGCAGCAGCAGGATCAGCAGGCTCAACGTGTTGAAAACCAGCAAGATGAAGCACGAGAAGAACAACTGTTTGTTGCATCATGTTATACAACAGCAAGAAGCAGTGATTGGCTCATTGACAGTGGTTGCACACACCACATGACTCACAAGATTGATGCTTTTTCAGACTTGGATGAGTCTTATCTCTCAAAGGTCAAGATTGGGAATGGAGACTATATCGATGTTAAAGGCAAAGGTACGGTTGCAGTTGAGACTCCATCAGGTACCAAATTTATTTCTGAAGTTTTATATGTTCCCAAGCTTGATCAGAATTTATTGAGTGTGGGCCAATTACTTGAGAAGAATTATTCGTTGATATTTAAAGATAATGCTTGCACTATATATGATGCTGCAAACAACAAGATATTTTCTGTTGGCATGAAGGATAAAAGTTTCTCATTAAATTTGAGGAACAATAATGCTCATTCATATGCAAGCACAATTGATCTGACCTTTCTTTGGCATAAAAGGTTAGGTCATGTCAATTATACTTCTTTAAAAAATCTTCATGCTAAGGAAATAGTGCATAATATGCCGCTGTTGGAGATTGTTCTGCTGTTTGTGAGGTCTGTCAACAGGGGAAGCAATCAAAGCTGCCATTCCCAGTCAACAAAGCTTGGGGAGCCTCAGAAAAATTACAATTAGTCCACACGGATGTTTGTGGACCAATGAAAGTACCTTCTTTGGGAGGCTGCAGGTACTTTATTCTCTTTATAGATGATTTTTCAAGAATGTGTTGGGTTTATTTCTTAAAGCAAAAATCTGAGGTGTTTTAAAGTGTTCCAAAAATTCAAAGCTTTGGTAGAAAATCAGAGTGGCTGCTCTATAAAGGTCCTAAGGTCAGATAATGGGACCGAATATACTTCACAAAATTTTAACAAATTTTGTGAAGATGCCGGCATCTCTCATCAGCTCACAGTAAGTTATACTCCACAGCAAAATGGAGTTAGTGAAAGAAAAAATAGAACAGTCATGGAGATGACTAGGTGTCTTTTGTTTGAGAAAAAGATGCCTAAGAGCTTTTGGGCAGAGACGGTGAATACTGCTGTTTATATTCAAAATAGGCTGCCCACAAAAGCTCTAGACAATAAAACTCCATTTGAGGCTTGGAATGGCTTCAAACCATCTGTGGAGCACTTACGGGTATTTGGTTGTGTATGTTATACATACATACCATATGTCAAGAGGGACAAGCTAGAGCATAAGGCTGAAGTTGGAATCTTTGTGGGATATAGCTCTATTGCTAAAGGATACAGAGTCTATAATCCTAAAACTGAGAAGGTTATTGTCAGTAGGAATGTCAAGTTTGATGAAAATGTATCTTGGAATTGGCAAAATTTCAAGAATGATAATCAACCTTCTCAAGTCTTGTCCCCACAAATAAATCTAGAAGTTGACGATTCTGAAGATGAAGAGGATGAAGAAGAATCAGTTAGAGGCAATAGAACTCTTGCCGATATATATCAGAGATGTAATGTTGCTGTTCTAGAGCCCACAACTTATGAAGAAGCTAGTAAAGTTTCTGGATGGAGAGATGCAATGCAGGAGGAAATGAAAATGATAGAAAAGAATCAGACTTGGTGTTTGGTTGATAGACCAAGTCACAAAAATGTCATTGGAGTTAAGTGGGTTTATAGAACCGAGTTGAATGCAGATGGTTCTGTGAATAAGCTGAAGGCTAGGTTGGTCGTGAAGGGCTACTCTCAGCAATTTGGAGTAGACTGTACTGAAACATTTGCTCCAGTGGCAAGGCATGATACAATTAGGCTTTTGCTAGCCTTGGCTGCCCAAAAAGGCTGGAAAATCTTCCAATTAGACGTAAAATCAGCCTTTCTTAATGGATTTCTTGATGAAGAGATTTATGTTGAGCAACCTCAAGGTTTCGTTGTCAAAGGCAGTGAAGAGAAAGTTTATCTCTTGAAAAAGGCTCTATATGGCCTGAAACAAGCTCCTAGAGCCTGGTATACAAGGATAGATGAATATCTAATCCAACTTGGCTTTCAAAGGAGCAAAAATGAAGCCACTCTATATGTGAAATCAACAAAGTCAGATTTGTTGGTTGTGTCCTTATATATGGAGGACTTGCTAGTCACGGGAAATAATCCAAAACTTGTGAAGCAATTCAAAATGGAGATGAGCAAAGTATTTGAGATGACTGATTTGGGCGAGATGGCATATTTTCTTGGCATGGAAATATGTCAAACTGAAGGAGGAGTCTTCATAAGCCAGAGGAAGTATGCTTTGGAGATTCTAAAGAAATTCAAGATGCTTGATTGCAAGCCAGTCAGTACACCTTTGGCTTTGAATGAGAAGTTAAGCAAGGAAGATGATTTTGAAAAAGCCGATGCTTCTCAGTACAGGAGTTTGATAGGCTGCCTCCTATACCTCACAGCAACCCGGCCAGATATTATGTTTGCTGCTAGTTTACTTTCTAGATTCATGCATGCTTCTAGTGAGTTACACTTCAACGCAGCAAAACGGGTGCTAAGATATATCAAAGGCACTGTTGATTTTGGTGTTTGGTTTCAGCAAAAACAAGAGATCAAGCTTCATGGATTTTCTGATAGCGACTGGGCCGGTTCTCATGACGATATGAAAAGCACATCAGGGTATTTATTCTCCCTTGGTACTGCTGTTTTCTCTTGGAATTCTAGGAAACAAGATATTGTTGCTCAGTCCACTGCAGAAGCAGAATATGTAGCAGCTGCTGGTGCTGTCAACCAAGCAATTTGGTTGAGAAAAATGTTGCATGATCTCAAGGAAGTTCAAGAAGAAGCTACTGAGATTATGGTAGACAATCAATCCGCCATAGCAATATCCAAAAATCCAGTGTTTCATGGCAGGACAAAGCACATGAAGATCAAATTTCACTTAATCCGAGAAGTGCAGCAAGCCAATGAAGTCAGTCTTGTTCATTGCAATTCTGAAAATAATCTAGCAGATATTTTGACGAAAGCATTGCCCAAAGAAAGATTTGAGAAGCTTAGAGATGCTTTAGGAATTTGCAGCAAGAAATCAAGGAGGAGTGTTGATGAATGATTGCTTGCTAGAACTTTCCATAATGTTCTCGTAAAAAAATCATGATATTTTGTAGAAATGATCTAGCACATATTCTGGAAAGATCTTGTAAAAATAAAAAAATCATGATACTTTAAATGATTATCTAGAAAAATCTAGGTGCACCTCCCCTCCTAGTATAGCTAACGACCTCCTCATGGAGGACAGGGGAAGAATAGTCTAACTTTTGTATTTTGCCCACTGTACTTGTTTATACATATCAATACATCCCGCCATCCCGGTCGCTGACCAAAAGAAAAATCTAGGTGCACTAAATAAAAATCTGCAAAAAGTTAAGATATTATGTATGCATTAAGACGGTTGATGTCCTATAAATAAGCTAAGTGAATGAAAGGATTTGTGTGCTTTCCTATAAATAAACTCTTCAACCGTCTCCTCTGTTTTCTAGTCCCCTGTTCTCCTCTGTTTTCTTTGCCAAGTCCTTATTATTTTCCTTTTTTGCATAACTAAATATCAACATAAACCTTTCTCAAATACATCCTTCTTATAATTTTTTCCTTCACCTACCCCTTATGGGAGATTTAGAAGTCAGGAATGCAGTGACTTTGGGAAGAGGCCCCATCAACCCAATTAACACTGCAACTAAAGGTGAACAGGTTGTCAGAAGGACTGCTACTGCAGCGACAATCAGAAGAATCGCATCAATTGAGTCGATTACCTTGCATTTGCAGTAAATGAATGAAAAGGCTAGACGTTCAAAAAAAAAAAAAACTTGAAAATGAAATGAGAAATACTGAATATCAAAGATTTTGTTCAGGGGTTCGTCGATGTTTGTTTTGCAGTGTGGAACAGGAAGCTTTCAGGTTATCAATTGAATGCACCATGGGATTTGGTCTTTCAAAACAAAAAGGTATGTATAAGATGATACAAAATATGTGTTTCCAAGCAAAATTTTTAGTGCCATATTGCAATTACATTGTGACAATTTGCAAATTTCAGGATACACTACAGAGCATCAAGCAATCTTAATGTCAACAAACATTTTTTTTTTGGATGAAAACGATGCTTTATTGCTGCAATGATTTACATTAGTTAGTCAACCAAAGGATGACTGTCTACCTACAATCCTCTGTAACCAATAGCTGCAGAGATGTACTTACCTATGAACACAAGAACTACAAAAACTAACTAGACCAAATATGGTTTACATACAGGCCCTGTCCAAGATAAAACACTATCTGCGAGGATAAGCACTGCAGCTAGATCATAGGAAAAACTCGGTTGCCAGGCTTTAAACCAAGTGATAGACCTCACCAAAACTTCCTCCAACGATAGCTCCCAGTCCACCACCCTTGCCTTGAAAACACTTTTATTTCTTGCTAACCATATGTACCATACAGTGACAAAGAAATTACAGTCCAAGGATCCCGTTCTCTGGAAGATCCAACCAATCCCAACCATTGAATCACCAGATCTTCAAAATTTTGGGGTATGCACCAACTTACACCCCACCAATGACATAACTTACACCATAACCTCCATGTTGCCTTGCACTGAAACAACAAATGATCTCTCGATTCGATATCCTCACAACAGAAAGGACACAACACATTATCTCTACAAATTTTAGCAGAGTAATGCAGCCTAATCATTCACAGCTTGACTCGGGAACATCACAAGGGTTCTCTTCTTCACTATCTGTTTGATCTTGGTCATCTGAGCCCTCGTCAGAATTGCCACTGGCCTCCTCGTCAGTATAATACTCATAACCATAGCCATCTTCAACACAACTTTCATCAGGATGGTCATGAAAAAAGAGATGGACGCCACACTGTTTAATTTGGCAATCATTTATAAGTTTATGGTTCAATTTATCGTTCCACTCAAGATAGAATTCAAATGAGGCTGCTGAAATTTTGCTAAAGGAAATCTTTTCCCTGGATGTAGAGCAAGCGTACCACAGTAGCACATGGTCTGACCTGGGAGAATCATAGAGGTCAGCATACCAAGCGGAAATGTACTCTTCGCCATTAGTATCTTTGGCTAGGCACACACATCTGACACCGTCTAGATGACTTGAAGGAGCCTCCCCAAGAGAGAAGACTATGCAGAAAGCCATTCCCTTCAGATGATGACAACTCTCCAGTAGTCGTACAGTTGCAGAAGATCCTATATATTGATCACCAAACCACAGTGGAATTTCGCTCCTTGGCAAAAGAATTTGAACATCGGTTCTCATGTAAGAGAACTGCAGGAACACAATGCACATATTTAGACAGATATAGAGAGAGATTAAGGACAAAAAAATGTGTTGTTTGTACCTTTTTCCTTCCGATTGCAACTGTCAATGCAGCATCCTCCATTATTCTGTGGCAGGTCTCTTGCTCAAGTTTAAAGCAATTAGCTAAGTTCAGCATGTTGAGAGTACTCGAGTCGACAGAAGATATTGTTTCTAGTGACTCACAATTGCTTGCAGTCAGATGATATAAAGAATTTGGCATCTCAGGCAATTTACGGACACGCCTGCAATTTTTTAAATAGAGATACCGTAGTTGAGAAAGACATTTGATATCTGCAGACAAGATCTCAAAATCATTGTCGCTTAGATTTAGTCTTGTCAACGACGATAAACTCCAAAGAGCATTGGGGATTTCAAATGGATAACAACCTCTAAGATATAGAGATGTTAAAGAGCGCAGACCCACGAGCGGCAGTAAGTTCACTCCCTTAATTTTACTCGTGTCAAGTTCGTCGAGCTTTCCCAACTTGTGGATGTTCCTTGGTAGATCCTTAATAGCTGTTCCATCCAAAGATAGGCTTGTCAAAGACTTCAGCTTCAAAATGCTGTCAGGAAGCCGCTTAAGATTTGGACAGTCACTTAGAGTAAGAAACTTGAGAGACTTCAGCTTTCCGATGCTGTCGGGGAGACTAGAGAGCTTTTTGTTGTCAGCCAAGCCTAATTCGACAAGTCTTGTCAGAAACTCGATTGACGAGGGTATCTCCACTATTCCTGTCCCACTTAGTCGTAAATCTTCAATACTATTGGAAACCTCTGGAAACTTGGTGATATTTAAGCCTTTTGCAAGGAAGAGCCTAAGAAATTTTAGCTTATGAAGTGATTGAGGAAGTTCTTCTATTCCCGTCCCTTCCAAATATAACTCTTCCAGAACTCCAAGGATTTCTGGACACTTCTTGATGCTTTTACAAGATGAGAGGTCAAGAACTTTGAGGGATTTTGACTCGATCCTTTCTGGAATACTTGTAAGGTTCTCACATCCGCGAAGAATGATTTCCTCGATCATTTGAGCGTTTGAAAGATCAGGAATCTCAGTTAAATATTTTGAGAACATGAGGTTAATCCGCCTTAAGCTTACCAATCTCTGTTGCAAGAAAATGAAGAAGCCAGTGTCTATCAGACTGTAATCACATAAAGAACGAAAAGAAAGGTCTCCACCAGTTAAGATAACTACCTGTGCTCCTGTCCAGTGTGTTTGGGCCTCACTTTCAGGCAGATCAAGATTAACAAGATTTTCAGCACAGAAGCTTGATGGTAATGATTTTGAAGGGAATCCTTCCCAATAGAGACATCTCAGCTCAGTGGAGAGGAAGTGAAGGCCGTCATGGGGAAGCTGCACATTGCCTGTGGAACTTACTGGATTGGAATGAGACTTCCAGAATTTGAGAAATCTAAGACGCTCCATGCTTGCAAAGGCATCAGATTCTATATGCATTTCTTTTGCTTTAGATATGTCCAGAATTATGCTTTCAATAGCTTCGGTTCCCTGAGAATTGATCAGGAGAAACGTTAAGTTTGCACGTAAACATAGAGTGGTGGTATTTTTTTGTTGATAAGAAACACACCTTCTTTCTTGTCAAGACATAGTAGACATCCTCAGGATCCCATATTCTGCTGCGCTTTCCCGGATTGGAAATGCATTCTTTGCGAACGATTTCCCATCCCATTTCTTGAAGCAAATCATGCATCATGATACTGTTGTTTTGACGAGAAATGGTTACAAGAGACTTATCAATCAGATTACTGAGAATGAAAGACACACAAGAATAGCAACCTTCCAAAACTTTTGTTGCATAATCTCGGTTCTCCCCTTTGAAGAAGCATGCAATATCAAGAAATATGCTTTGTTCTGCATCAGAAAGTCCAGCATAACTAACCTTGAGCACATCCATAATCCTTGGCTTAGAAACCTTTTCCAATTCGCTCGTTACACTATTCCATTCTTCTTCACCCCTGTCAAACATGGCAGAGCCTAAAAGTTTTAGAGCCAAAGGGTTTCCCTTTGCATATTTTACCATCTTCAGTGATTGCTTTATAACCTCAACTGAAGGGTATGTTTTCTTAAAGGCACTGAAGCAGAAGACTTGAAAAGCCTCATCGAAGCTGAGCTCCCAAACCTTGTAAACGTCATCTACTGACAAATTCTTGAGCACATGCCTGTCCCTACTCGTTATGATAATTTTACTTCCTTCACCAAAGATTTCATGATGTCTTGCTAACAATTCTTGGAATTGTATGGACATTGAGTCGTCAACATCATCAAAAACAACTAGAAACTTACCATACCGTAGCCTTTGCTCCATAAAGTCGAGTCTTAAACTCGACAATGCACCCATATTCGAACTCCTTTCGTCCAACATATCCATCAGAAATCTTTTCCACACAGCTACTGCTCCATGCCTCTTCAATTCTTCCCTAACATTTGAGAGAAAGTGGAATCCATCGAACTGAGAATAAATACGGCTAAACACAACTTCTGCTATGGTTGTCTTGCCTATGCCACCCATTCCCCATATCCCCACACTACGAACTTTGGTAGACTCCAAGCACAATAGAAGCTCAATATTTTGAACGTGTGAATCAATTCCTATCAGGCCCCCCAAGGACCGGAATTCAGACATACGATTCAGTTTCTTCCAAACATCCTCAACAACTTTTTCGACAAGTTCAGCTTCTGGCCTGGTACATATGCAAAACTAAAATAGTTTACTCTCGAAAACAACATTTGTAGGCTTCCACTTGGCTCTTGAAATGTTTACTTCATTTTGATAAAGCTACATAACAATTTGGTAGTCGTAAAAAAACATTCTTTCCACAAGCTCAAGATCATTGAAACCTTATAAGGATCTAAACGTCGTTTTGAATTATAAATTATGTGTCTCATAATTAGATTTCTACCTCTTATTGATAGAAACTGTTCAAAAAGTAAAAAGATTTAATAAATACATCACCTTATAACCTGAGAATCCCACCCAGAAAGATTGGCTGCTTCCTGAAGTGCAACTCTCCACCTTTCCACCTTGTCAACATTTTCTGTTGCTTCATGTCTAGCAAGTGCTTCCCCAAAACTACCACTTTGATGCCTCACATCTGATGGGTCAACAAGATAGAACACAGGTATTACTACCTGTCCATTCATTCTCTTGCATTGGAGTATCTTCACAAGCTCGTCCAAGCACCACCTGGAAGATGCATAGTTTGTGGAGAAGATGACGATGGCAAGCTTGGACTCTTCAATTGCTCTCAAAAGCGATGGAGAGATCTCTTCTCCTCTCCTGAGATTGTTATCTATAAAGGTCTGGATTTGTTTTCTCCTCAAAGAAGTGTAAAGATGGCTTGTAAAATTATTTCTGGTGTCTTCCCCTCTAAAACTGAGAAACACATCATATTTCCCTTGAAAGATAGAGCTTGAAGAGGAAGAGGAAGAAGAAGCAACATCACCTGCATGGGAGGATTGCAGTTTACTAGGTTGAGTTGAGCGAAATGTCTCGAACCGGTGGCAAATTCGCAAAGTGGGTTCATGCTTTCCTTCTTGTCCGAATGCTCCAGCGAGACCAGAAATGCCAAGAGAATGAATGGACAGGCATTTGGCTCTGGTTTCATTAGCCATGCAAGAAGTTTAGGAAGAAGAATTAGAAAGCTAAGGTCACAAACCTTGAAAGGAATGATTAAGAATACATATAAATATCAGAAGTTTGGATTTTCTTTTCTGTTCTTTTCTGTAGAATTGGCTTAGTTACAGAACGGTTTCGGTATGTCATAAGAACTTCCGCTAGGATTTCAGTGGTCCAACTTTGATTAATTATTGGCCTTTACTTATTCCATGTCCGAACTTTGAGAATCCAAATATTACAAGAGTATATACTACTTAGTAGTTAATATAGAAACTTAACACAAGTTTGGATTTTTGGTACAGTTGGTACCTAACTTTCTTACGTTAGGTCAATCATGTACCCACAACTTTTCCCGAGCCATTTATGTACCTGGAGTTTTCGCGGACAGGTCAGTCATGGGTCTCGGACGATGCATGTACTCACGTGGATTCTGCCCGATTTTGACCTGCTGCCCGTCGCTCAAAACGTCGTATCACCACGATACGACGTCGTTTATTGTCCATGTGGCAGGTGTGAGTCCCACCCCATGTCGAACAACTTCCCATCCAGTTCTTACCTAGTTTAAGAGGTTCAAACCTAGGATTAAATAACCCGAAATATTTAATGTTAATTACACAACATATAAAAAAAATGCCACAATTACCTCTTATTAATTAATAAATGTACAAAATTAATAAATTTTAGAATCCAACGACTACAATCTAGGAAAAACTTATTATTAATAAAACAAACATTCTATTTTTGTATTTTTATATAAGTCTTAATAAATAGACAACTTAATTAATTTTCCAACT
Source organism: Turnera subulata (assembly GCA_028386065.3). Classification (NCBI taxonomy): domain Eukaryota; kingdom Viridiplantae; phylum Streptophyta; class Magnoliopsida; order Malpighiales; family Passifloraceae; genus Turnera; species Turnera subulata. The sequence goes on from JAKUCV010005449.1 coordinate 314,011, forward strand.
GTTTTAGCAAAAAATTAAATTATTTTTCCAACTCTGTGACTACATACATTATAAGAAAACATACTGTTAACAAAACAAAAAATCTATTTTTAATATTTCTAATATAATAAAATTATAAAATAAGATTGTAGATCCTCCTCTTCCCCTCCATCGTCGCCATCACCACCCTCTCCAATCCCTTCTTCCTTCTTCGTCCTACCACCACAAACGCCTGCCCTTGGTAGCCCCACCTCCTCAACAACCCAACAATCCTCATCATCAAATCTTTACATCCATGACGTAGCTACCCCACTTCGCCCAGATCCACTACAACCACGGCATATACCCGTCCTCGTCACTCCTCTGTTGGCGTCAAATCTGACGAAAGTGTTGACGATCTGTTGGAGGGGTGGGTTGGATTTCGTGCTTGGGTTGGTTAGAATTATGGTGGGTTGAATTTCAATGTGGGTTACTGTAGAAGTGGTGATGGGTGGCGTGATTGGAGCTGAGAATAAGAGAAGAGGAAGAATATGGGGTTGTTGAATTTGCAATGGGGAGACAGAAAGGAAGGTTATAGTGGCAGTGATGGGGTTTACTATTGGTGTTTTTTTCCTTCTTGTTTTTATTTCCTTTAGTAGGAGACGAAATGTATGGAGAGATTGTGGGTAGGAGCAACAAAAGGGGAAGAACACGGGGTCATTGAATTTGTAGTTTGGAGATTGAGAAGGTGGTGATGGTGGTGGGAAGGTGGCGGTGATGGGGTTTGCTAGAGATGTTATTTCTTTTTTTTCTTCTTGGTGTTTTTTGTTATGAATAACGATTGATAAGGAAATATTAAGAGAAGTTAACGATAATTTTTTTATCGAAAAAGAAAATTATCCTGATAGAACATGTTTATTTCGAAAAAAGAAATTTTATTGATGGAAAATAGAACATGTTTCGTATATTCTTTTTAAAATTATCTTGATTTAGGAATGTGGGAGTCGAAGTAGGATCTTGTATGTCTATTATTATTATTATTATTATTATTATTATTATTATTATTATAATAATAATATAATCATTTTAAAATTTAATTGGGTAGGTTTTTCTAAAACATTCATTACGCTGGATAGAGTTTGGTTGTAATAGTGTTATCAGGTGAAAAAAAATTGATTTAAGGTTTATAATTGGGACTTGTTTCAGGCCATTCAATTTTTTGGTTCAACCTTTAAAATCGGGTGAGAATTGGGTGGAAAGCCACCGGGTTTTGGACAATGGTGGGACCCACAACTGCCACTTGGACAATAGATATTGCATCATTGTGATACGGCGTCGTTTTGAGCAACGGGCACAACAACCTCATTTGGGGCAGAATCCACGTCAACACATGCCCCGCCCGAGACCCATGACTGACCTGCCCGCGAAAACTCCAGGTACATAAATGGCTCGAAAAAAGTTGTAGGTACATGACTGACCCAACGTAAGAAAGTTGGGTACCAACTGTACCAAAAGCCCCACAAGTTTTGTGATAAATTCGCGAAGTGGGTTCATGGTTTCCAACTTGTCTGAAATCCCCAGCGAGTCTAGAAATGCCAACACATGAATCCTTGGGGAACCCGAAACGTATGTTTTTTGTATTTGGCTCTGGTTTCATTAGACATACAAGAAGTTTAGAGAAGAAGATTGATCAATAGGAAGAAGAATAAGAAAGCTAAGGTTGAAATATACACACTATCACCAATGCAGGGTGGTGGTAAATGTGAGTACCCGACCCAAAATGCAATGGGCCTCCTCACCTTATCCTTACATCTTCTTCTTAACCATCGTCCAACATCTTTAGAGACATCACCAAAACTTTATTGCAGGGAAAAATTCAGGGAAAAACCTATCTTAGGCAAATCAGCGAACCAAAGATGTGGACCCGGGGGTTCGTCACGGATGGGAAGGTGTTAGGCACCGATCCATGTTGGGGTGAGATTATGTGCAACTATTAATAAATACATGCCTTGTGAATGTGTGAAAATAAGAAAACTAACAACGAAAAAATCAAAATCAAATTGAAAATAAAGATCAAAATAGAAAAGTAAAATAAAATTGACCTTGCGTTTCAACCACTAGAAACTACCGACGTACCCCTATTCATAGGTTCAAAATTCACTTAGTTCTTACATGCATCACATATCAATCACAGCATCATCATCATTATCATCACAACAACACATCAACATCAATCAATAAATAAGAAAATTGGACCGAGTTACCTCTTGAAGCCCTCCTCTAACTCCTACGCGCTTTCCAATTCTCAATAGAATCTTGGCCCGACTTCAAGTAGAAATTTGATGCAGAAAGAGGGCAAATCAGCATCTGGTGTCAACAAAAAACTTCTAGATCACTTTCTTAGGTTTCGAGGGACACCAAGAACGCAGCAATCCTACGTCTACAGCTCTAGATATCACGATTCTTCCGGGACTTCTCACACTAGAATCTTCTTTCGGGAATCATCTCCTTTCTCTAATGTTTTGCCTTGATCCGCCTCCTTCTTGCCTTTCTCTTGCTTTCCTCTCATTGCTACCTTGTTTCTACTCTTCTCCACGAGATTTCTCTAGGATCTCAAACCTTACTAGGGTTCCTAAGCTTAGAAAAAGAGAATTCTTTCAAGCACCTATGCTTATGTGTGTATGAGGGGGAAGAGAGAAATTGTGTATGTTTTTTGGGGTATGGGGGGTCCTGTTTATAGTGTTTAGGGTGCCTGGACGTGGTTTTGATCTAAGGAACGAGATTGAATCCCTAGATCTAACGGTGGGCCAAGCACCTTTTTGGGCCCCTGAGTTTCGCGTTTGTCTCGTTTGTATACCAGGGAGTTTTTCTATCCCTTTTGATACCCCGGGTTTAGAATTTTGTCCCTTTTCTGTACCTTGGGCAGCCCGAGAAATGACGTGGCCATCTGCCCGGGTCCACCTGACACATGTCGAATTTTTATTGGACCACGTGGTTAAAAAGTGGAACCCACCTTTTTCCAAAATTTTAATTTGCGAAATTATGAAATTTTTTTCTGATTTTTAATTAAAATACCAACTGGTTGGCCTGATTTTACTCTAGATTCCCAATTCGGTTTGAGTTTAAAAAAAAATACCCGGGTTGGAGCCAATTCTCCCAATTCCCTCAATTCAATTACTAGCTTTGGATTAAAAAACACACACACACACACACGCACGCTTCACTTGTGTGAAGGAAAAAAGAAAGCCCTAATGCTTCTTCTCCTTCTTAAGCATACAAGAGACGATGCCGCCATGGAAGAAGCTCCCACCGGGACTGCACATACCAAGCAGAAGAAGAGGAAGGATGCGGCCTTGGATTCTTCCAACACTACAATATTGTCCCTCTTTTGGATCACACCCTAATTCTTAATCTTCGGATTATCCGAAATGCTCATCGTAGTTGGTCTCTTTTGCAAGCAGTCCTTGAGGGATGCAGGCGTTCTTGACATCCATCACCTACTGCTCCTATTCCTTTGGGTTTTATATGAGTTCTTTGCTAGTGTCTTTGGGTAAGATGGTATTCTTATAATCCCTCCTCCCTTTCAACGACACTCCAAAAGCAAGACACTATACATACAAACCACTACCACTCCTTTGATTTCAATCCTTCAAAAGACATTTCCCATGAAACCAGACCTTTTTTCAAAATACTAAAATCATACCTTAATGAGTGCCACACTTTATGGCACCTGTCTCGTAGGGTTTTTTCTTTTCTTTTTAAAAAAATATATGATATTTGGTGCTCGGCATGTGTAGCCCTGATGGAGCTTCTTGCGGCAGCGACTCTTGTGTGCTGAAGAATGAGAAGTATCATTAGGGCTTCCTTTTCCCCTTCACTTAAGTCAGGCGTGTGTGAATTTTTTTTTCAAACCAAAGTTGATAATTGAATTGAGGGAATTCGAGAAATTGCTCCAACCCAAGTATTTTGGGTTTTTAACTCAAACCGAATAGGGAATCGGGAGTAAAATTGAGCCAACCAGCTAGTATTTCAATTAAAAATCAAAAAACGATTTTCGTAATTTCAAAAATTAAATTTTTTTAAAAAAAGTGGGTCTCATTTTTAACCACGTGGTCCAATAAAAATCCGACATGTGTCAGGTGGACACAGGTAGATGGCCACGTCATTGCCCGAGGCACATAAAAGGGACAAAATTCTAAACCCGGGGTAAACAAAAGGGACAGAAAAACTCTTGGGCATACAAACGGGACAAACACGAAACTCGGGAGCCCAAAAAATGCTTGACCCATCCAACGGTAAATACCCAGAATCAAGAAAACAGGAAATAAGAAGAAAACTGCCGAAACTGGGAGTCACGTCTGCCGAGCCCTGGTGGTCCTCTCGCAACGACCGCCAAGGGCTGGCGGTCATGTCTCCATGGTCGTCGGCACTTGTTTCTATTTGTTTTCTTCCCTTTTTCAGCCCGATCCTCTTTAATTCGATTCCACTTGATTCTCACATCCTTCCCTGTCAGTTTTTTGCTTGTTTTCTGCCCTAGAAATCGCCCTAACTTGTAGCCTACCCTTACCCTTTTTCCTATTTTTTTTTCTTTCTCTCTACTCCACCCAATTTACCATAAAACTCCAAAAATAAATAAGGAATATTTTTAATCCGAATTTCCACGAAAATTAGTACTAAAAAGCTTCTAAATACTGTGTCTTTGATGAGCTAACATTGCTGGAGAGTCCATATTCTATTGGTCCGAACTCTTAACTTATTTTTAACCCAAAATCATCTGAAAAAAGTCCAAAATAATTAAAAATCCTAAATCAACAAAATATCTATATATATTTTATTAAATTCAGACCTTAAATATAATTAAACTTAGAGTTAAATCATCTCAATAATCCCAAGCAAAATATATTGAAAATCCAAAAATAACAAAATATTAACATTTTATTAGATTAAATCATAAACACATTCCGGGATAAGATTAAATTCTCTCATTAATCCATAGACAAAAATATATCTATAATTTGCATTAATAGAATATTAGTGGTCAAATTTGGGATGTTCATAGTAAGCGAGTTGGTCCGCTTAAGCAAGGTTTCGGGTATAAATCTTCATATTAGTTCCGGATTAGTTGGGGCAAAGCATGAGATGCCGAATAGGAAACCCAAAGAGATTATCACTATCAGAAGCTTCGACTTTCTTATTAGTTCTTTTCTATTGGAAGATTAACTTAGCTATATAACAATTGCGGTACTATAAGTCCTAAGAACTTTTGCCAAGATTTTAGTGGTCCAATTTTAGTTGATTATTGCCTTCTCCATGTCTGAACTTTGATGTTATTAGAGAATCCAAATATTACAAGAATACTACTTAGTATAGAAACTTTGCACTAAGTAATTTATTTAATGTCACACCCGGGGTCGATGAGGACATGAAGTGTACGCTGATGCCGAGGTGAGTATGGATAAGGAGCGGCTTCTAGTAGGCTTCTAGTAGGAGGGGCACATGAATGAACCGAATCCACACTGGATTAGGAGAGATCCTGGACTGTGTAGGGATGGAGCTGCAGCGTTGGGCGATTTTATAATTATAATTAAGAATAGCTCTAATAAAGTAATTTTGAGGTTTTATAAGTATGTGACTATACAATTGAAAATAGTTTAAATGGATTGATTGACACTGACTATATCAACAAGCTACACTTACCTTTTCAGCGGTCATTCCATAAAAACTCCAAAGTTAAACTTGCTTGACTTAGAGCAATTCTATGATGGGTGACCTCCAAGGAAGTTTTCCTCGGAAACGTACGAGTGGGGACAAAGCACGTTCGAAAGGTCTCATGTTGGTTCGTAGTGACAACCCCAGCTTGCTTGGCTGGGAAATAGTGACATATGTTGTCAATTTATCTCCTGTTGTCGCATTGCATGGTAATGTACTTGATAGAGTACGGTAGGTAAGGATATTTCTTATGATCATTTGAAAGTTTCTGGATGTTTCTTCATTGGGTATGGTCAGGATGAATTTCGCTACTGGTTATATGATCTGGCTGAAAAGAAACTAGTTAGAAGTCGCGTTGTGGTACTCTTTATAGACTAAACCATTGAAGATATTAGAAAAGTAATAAATTTAGTTTCTAAAAACAAAGAGAATTTGGTTGATCTTGAGCTAGTTTCTTCAACTAAGACACCTGATGTAGCAGAACACGATTTTCAGCATGATGATATCTAGAATAACTTTCAATATGATGATATCTAGAATAACTTTCAATATGATGATCAAGTTCAGGAACATCAATAGGGTGCACATGTGTTTGATGATTAGCAGCAGCCATAAGTTGTTGACCGGCCAAGAATAAACTCCAAAGCTGCCCCGAAACCACGTGGCCCAAAAACATAAACTTGCGTTTATTTGGTAGGCAACAAATTGGTGCAAATATGCCCAAGACCTCTCTCTCTCACTTCCGATGTGGGACATGGGTCATCACATTGTCCCCTCCATTAGACCTTGCCTCCTCACGAGGGGAGCCCAAATCCAAATCATACGTACCCCAATCACCGGGGACCATATGGGCCAAGCCCACCCAAGAGTGGAGTGAGATCAGCTCCTCTACCATTTTGTCACGCCCAAAGTAATTGACTGGCCCAGAATAACCTCCAAAGCTAAGCCGAAACCACGTGGCTCAAAAGCTTAACATTGAGGTTATTTGGTAGCCAATAACTTGGTGCATATACACCCAAGACCTCTCTCACTCACCTCTAATGTGGGACATAGGTCATCACAAGCCAGTACAGGCAGATACAACAATTGAGGAAGTTGCAGAAACTTCTCACAAGACACCTGATAGAGTGAAAAAGCCTTCTTTATAGTATCCATCAAGTCAGTATGTACTTGTGACTGATGGGGGAGAACTTGAATGTTTCAAAGAAGCCATGGAGAGTGAACAGTAGAAGCAATGGCCTAAAGCTATAAAGGATGAGATGAAATCTTTACATGACAACCATACCTTTGATTTGGTTAAGCTACCTGCAAATAAAAAAGTTTTGAAATCGGTGAATTTTTAGAGTGAAGCACGAAAGTGGCACTACTACTCCATGATACAAAGCTAGGTTAGTTGTCAAGGACTTTAACCAAAAGAAAGGTATAGACTCTGAAGAAATTTTAGCCAATTAACTGTCGTCCCTCATCACCAATGAGGCATGAAAGGCTTTAACAAGGTTAGTTGATAATGGCATGAAAGGGTGTTCCCTCATCACCAAGGAGGCGATGTTGGCATTAGCCAATTAACTGTCGTCCTTAACCTCACCGGCTTTTTCCTTTCTTGGGTTAAACATCAAATATATACATGGAGTTTCCCTTTTATACAGATTGTATATTCCAGAGTTTTTGTGTCCCTTTTATATACTCCGAGTTTTAATTTTTGTCCCTTTTGTGTACCTCAAGCAACCCAAGCAATGACATGGCTATCTTCCCGGTCCACTTGTCACGTGTCGCAATTCTATTGGTGCTATATGAATGAAATTGTGGGCCCACCTTGTTTCTCAAGTATTCTAGTTTGTGGGTCCCACAAAATTTCCACATGGCACCAATAATATATGCCACGTGTCAAGTGGACCTGAACAGATGGCCATGTCATCATCCCGGCTGCTCAAGGTACACAAAAGGGACAGAAATTGAAACTCGGATACATCAAAAGTGCAAAATTCTAAAGTATACGAACGAGTCAAAAGAGAAACTCCATATATATAAAAGGTATTTAACCCCTGAGGTGATCATGATATTAAAGACTAGTTTTGTTTATTTTGTCCGTCTCCTGATGAATGTAACAGTTCAATTTGGTCTAGAACATTAAGCTCCTCTGTCTGGTATTATGTCTATATTGTACTTTTGTAACTGATGACTTTGCCAGCACATTAAAGAATACTTCTACTACTGTTATGACAACAAAAGGTAAAACAATTAACGGGAGACATTACAAATGGTCTTTAAAGGCTGATAAATAAATGGTGATAAGTAATAAAATCAGTCATAAAAATATGTTTCTGGCCATTTTTTTTAAGGAGAGGGAAAAATTTGGCCTTAAATAATTGTCGTTACCGGCCGTCGTTGTTCATTCAAGTTTAAGCACGCCAAACTTCTTTTTAGTATCAATCTAACTTTAAAGGAGGTTTAAGGTGTAAATTTTACTATCCTAATTACACCATATCAAATAAAATCTTTAAATTTTTTGAAAAAAATATAATTTTTATATTTATTATACATTTGGGTCAAAGTGCACAAAAAGGTACGGCTTAGAGGGAACAAGACTAGTTTTCTCATTATTTGTTGAGAGTAAAAATTTTTTGGAATCATCTTCTCTGAAAAATAAAAAAGAATTTTATTTTTAAATTGTTATTAGTGTTGGGGATTTAGATATGTTTAACAAATAAACATTCTATGCACAACGGAAGAATTAAATGAATAGAAAAAAAAAACTTATCTGTTTCTATTAGATTGGAGCCCATTAAATCTCGATTCTGGATCAGTCGCTCCTCTCAATCATCAGTCTGTCGATATTGGTCGGGAATTAAATCACAAGGAAGTAATCCACATGCCACAACCTAAGAACCTTAAACTGGAGAAGGGAATTGTTTTTGAGAAGAGAGAAGAGAGAACTAGAAAAACAAATAGTTTTTCAATTATCTGTACACTGAGTACCAATACTCGTTCTCATCTATACTGTGTGGGTGGTTATAACATGTATTCATCCCCAACACTAGGTTTTCCTAATAACACTATATTAGGGATTAATCTTGGGCTTTAGACCGCTAACTCATCGTGGGCGGATGCAATAATGAAAACCTTCATCTCCCACTCGCACATAATGAACAAAATCATCAATCTCTTCAACCACTTCATACTGCGACCAACATACTAGTAAGAGCTTTCTATTGTACATTTGTTAGGAGTATACAATAGCTCAAACAGAGAACTATATTCTACATCTGTTAAGAATATACAATAGTTCAAGTAGAGTAAGTATGTAAGCTCCCGAGATTCATTTAGTTACATTTAAGAGAAACATAGATCTCAATTCTTTATATGTATTCACAATTATGTTTTACTAAAAAAAGTAAGTAACGTCACATTGTGAACACAAAAAGAAAATGCAACATTCAATGATCTTCTCTTTTACTCAAAACTCTACATCTTAATTCAGCTGCTTTTCTGACATACCCCGATTAGACCGAATCACTCATGGCCATTCAGAATACAGCCAAGATAGCAACACCAAGCTAAGGTTTCGAGTAGTGATTAAAGATACCTAAGGATGCTTGTGAGAAATTATAATTTCTCAAGGCTCACATAGTAAGAAAATGAGATCATATTTCCTACTCCTTAATCGGTCGCAAAGCACACATGGTATAAATTCATGTGCCACAGTATTTTCTCCGTCCCTCATTGGAGCATATGTCATTAATAATACTGTGTAGGTAATAGTTCAAACACACCTAGTAGGAAATAATATGTCATTAATAATACGGTATTTTCTCTATCCCTCATTGGAGCATATTTCTACATTTCCAAAAAAGAAGGACAACTAAGAGCTGTGACTTGAACGTAAGGTAAAGAAGTCACTTATGACTTGTTGATCTCGATATAATGGTCATCATCTATCATTACAAAAATGAAGATGTCTTGGTTACACAAAACCTTAAGAACCATTATGCAGAAGAATTATAGAGTCCATAAGTATCCTTGCCCTTTTATAGCAAAAAACACCTAGTTTATTGCATGTAAATTTCCTCTAGCTTTCCACTAAAGAAAGTAATTCTTGCATCCACTTGATGTAATTTGAGATCAAGCACATCCATTGGCTCATCAGCACTTAGCATGATGTTTGGAAAACCCATTTCTTCCCAAATGCCTCAAATCTTTTACCAACCTTCAAATTTGGTTTGATTCCATGAAGTGCAAATCATGTTGTCTTAATCCATTCATCTTTAGTCTTATAAGAAACAATCGTTTTGGGTTCCCCTCTACAAAAGAGGTTACACTATGAGAGCCTTTTGGTACACTTGATCAATACCATTGATATAAAGTGTCGTCTCGGTTCTATACCGTGACCACTTTTCGAAGTAGTGGATTTAATGAAACAAATTCACTATAATCCAATTTCTCTCACTAGGATCAAGATTCTCGTGGACTCATCAATACTCAACTGATTTATCCCAAGTTACTATTCTTGATTATGCTTCTTATATTGACTTTTCTTGAAAAACACATTTTTCAAGAACATATTGGAGGACATCAGGCTGTCGTAGACCTGACGATTTCTAAAAAAATCAAATTCTTCTCTCCATAACAATATTTTTTTGTGAAGTTTTGAGAATAGTTAACTATTCAATGAATCCTACTTCATCACATATTTATATGAACCAATCATACAAATATCATGGCTTTAGCCAACTGCTTTGATGCAACTATCAAGCTGATTTTCCACATGATTTGTAAACCGTCAATGGCACTTGATACCCCAAGACTTATGGAAAATTGATAAGAGTGATGAAATAGTAGCACTATGCCTTAACCTCACATTCAATTCGACCACATATGTCAGAATGGATTAATTGCTAATGATATTTTGCTCTGTAGTGTAATTCAGAATGACTTTCTTGTCACCTTCCTCAAGAAAGAAATCACGCAAATGAAGTTCAATCTTGAGAATGAACCCATTAAGCACGCATTGGCGAGATAGTTCATTCTTCATTGATCCATATGATCAAAAATAGAATGGCATACATTCACATCATCATTCACATAGAATGAAGATATAAATAGGGGAAGTCTGAATTATTTAAAACATATTTATTATCCAAAAAAATAAGATATACATACTAAAAAACATACCCATAAAGGTTTGTATAGTAGAACAAATCTCCTCCTACTAGATACAGGGTTTTGTCATATCTATTGAATAAAATATATACATGTAGGTTTAGGATTTTGACCATTACACAACCAGTTTATTCCTTAAACTTTCTTGTCAGCGTCAGTTTCCTACATGAACTCATTTTTATTTAATCGAAATTTGACAATAGTAAACAAATGATCCTGAATCATTTATTACACAATTTGTAGATCCTGAATCAACTATCCAATTTATGATTGATTCAAGTAACAAACAGTACTAAATTGTACGTATTTGAAGAAAGACATACTTTCTTAAAATTGATGCATAAAACACCAAAATATATTTATTATCCATTGTTAAAGCACTTAGGTTTACCTTGTCTTTACCATCTGGATAAGTAGGAACTTTTTCCCATTATCACAATTAAATTTATTTCGAACCTTCTTTGATTTTTACCATTTTTTTCAAAAAGACTTATACTTATCAATTGGTACTATTACCAATATAAGCATTTTTAGCCACAAAGGCACTTCTTTGAGTAGTCCTATTGACCACCCACAGGTGTTCCACATTTTACTCAAAATGACAAACAACATTGTCAGAAGTAGTCGTAACAACAAATGATAGTTGGAACATCTTTGTTCCTTACCAAGTAAGTGACCATTATCACTTACTAGTGTCTAAGTTTGGTTAAGGACATACTACCAAACTTAATTTTAAAGGTAATCTAAAAGTTTGAATTTCTTCCTCTTGCTTATAAGCTAGAGGTTTCTCTCTACCTTTTACAAGCTCACCCTTTATGGTTTTTCAGAGCACAAAATATCACATTAATACAACATATTGTATTTTCATGCATTCAAAACATTACAAGTACCATCACAAAAATTTATCAACTTGTGAGGTTTAATGATGATATTATTTCTTACAACAGTCAATAATAAACTATAACACATTGTATTAAAATAAAATAAAATCACATAAGTCCTCAAAGGAAGCCACATCATATATACAAGAATAATTTATGCTTCATACAATAAATAAAATAAATAGCTAACATCCTTCTAAGCACAAAATCAAAAACCCATCAAAGTGCATTATCATCCACGCTTAAAAGAACAATTAACTATTGCATAATATTCAACAGTATAAAGTAATTAAACTTCCACTAGGAATAAACACTAAGTTTTTCCTTAGGTGAGAAATAGATATTTAACACATAATTATCTAATTTTATTAAGAGCATTTATTTTATTCCAAAAGTCAACACATAGTTAAATTCAAGAATAAAAATTAGCAATCAATTATAGATAATTAACACATAATTATCTAGTATTTTCAAGTGCATATAATTTTATTTAAGGAGTTAACAAATAGTTAAATTCAAAAATAAAATTTAGAAATTAGTGATTTATTAAAGAAACTCATTCTTTAATAAAACACTTTTGAAATAGATAATTAATACATAATTATCGAACATTATCAAATGTAGTTATTTTACCATTTAAGAATAACACATAGTTAATTAAAGCGCCCCGACCCGTATTTACCATAACACAGTAAACACGTGCCGAAACTATTCTTATTGATAGGGAATACAGTACAACAACCCGTATGTACAATTGGAAAACAAATACAACAACCGTCACCCAACACGGGGACCATTATTCAGCAACTCACAGCTCATAATATATAACAGCAGCAGAGAAAAGAGCAAGCAACAGAGGCAGAGTGACAAACAGCCTCAAAATCATATGAACAAGCTATCACAGCAGCGAAAATATAATACAGCATCATATGCAACAAAACAGTAGCGGAAGACTTTATGCACATGCAGCGGAGGTATGGATCCGGAGTCAGGTGGAGAAGAAAGCAGCAGCCACCGAACGTCGTACCTGAACTACGAAACAACTTAACCTACGGGATGAAAGCCCGCAGGCGAGGGGTGAGTCCGAAGTGCTCACCGATGAAGGATAAACAGTGATATGCAGGCAACCATAATACTCAAAAGCAATCACAAACAAGCATCAACATATCTCAACAAACTGAGCCCAAGACCAAAAGAATAATTATTATTGTTTCCAATTTTTATCTTCCGGGCCCCCGTCACTGGACAAGCTAGGGTCGTACCAGGTTATCAATTAATTCCGAATGTCGGGTCAAAGAACCATACCATACTAGGATCCACATTCCAAAACCGGATACATGGTATATACGAACAACTGGGTCTTCGGTATACCCCAACCACAGGCATCAACATGCCAACCGGATATTCGGTATATCCGAACCACTTGGTATTTGGTATACCCCAACCATAGGCATCAACATGCCAACCAAACCAAGTAGCCAATCCAAGTAACCGACCATAGCATCCCAAAATTAATTTTCAAACCATCGGGTCGTACCACTACTTTCCACATGACAATTATATCATCATCTCATATCAATTCCAATTCCCAATTTCCAAATCCATTTCTCAATTATCCACAGTCAATAGTTCAACATCAATCTCAACACGAAATCAATATCTCAGTCCAATAACAACAATGATAACCACAGCAGTCAAATAGCCAACAATGAACATCTCAGCAGTTCAATCAAACAACAAAGCACACAAAGTATTACAGGCAACATAACAAGGGTTATCCATCCTCACCTTAGTCGATTACTCAATTATGAAATTGTCCAACAGATTCCAAGTCCGGTTCCTCAGCAAACTGTTCGTTACCAGCTTCTATATCAATCAAATAATATGCACACATAAGGTGATATGCAAATGCCTTGCTAATACTATGTATCGAAAATTAAATATAATCTCGGCTCGGTTACTTCCTCGGTTAATTTTCCATTATCATCATCATTCATCATTTATTTCAAGTGTCAAAATACCTTTCTATACTTAGACTTATACCCGGATATTATTCCGGTATTTTATTACCTAGATAATACCCTTCCCAAAATTATTTCCTCAAAATAATTATTTTTCATAATATACCATATATTCTTTTCCAAATACCATTTCCAAAATTATAAACCTTTTTATTATTTTTCTTCCATTAATTTTCTTTTTCCAGAATTATTATTTTCCCTTGATCCAGATTTTATTTTCTCTTTTTTTAAAAAAAAAAATCGGACTGGGCCAAAGCTAAGCCCAATCCCAAACCAAGCCATCAGCCCAACCCAAAACCAAACTCCAAGCCCAAACCACAGCAGCCCAATACCCAACTGACCAAGCCCAACAACCACCCTCTACACGCGGGTCGACCCGACCCGTGAAGCAACCAAACGGGTCGCATCTTCCTCACCTTCGCAGGCAGCGCGACGGCGGAAGACCAGAACGGGGCAGGCGAGGCGGCGTGAGGACGACGCAGGCATCGCGGGGCGGTGGCGAGGCGAAGGCGACAGCACGAAGCGGCGGCTCCGGTCGGTCGTCGTGTGAGGCTCGCGGCTTGGTCCCTTCATGGCATCGACTTGCAGCGGCGAGCTCGGTGCTGCGTACGGCGAGGGATCGGCGGCGTGGTGCAGTGGCGGTAAGCGAGGAGAGGAAAGATAGGGAGATGGTGGTGGTGAGGTGATGTGGTGGTGGCGGTCGGTGGCTCACGACCACGAGGAAGAAAAGAAGAAGGAGAGGAGGAAAAGAGGTGACGTGGCAGTGGGTTGTGTGTGGTTGTTTGGTGTGTTTGTATTTTTTTATTATTTTTTTTTTTGCTGCTAGTCTAATGGGTTTTGCAGGTGAGGCAGAGAAAATTTACAGAGGAAGCTTGCAGAAAAGAGTAAGGTGATGGAGATGGTATGCAGGCGTGAGGAGCAGATGGGGGTGAGGCAGGTTATAACAAGGTGCTTCACGAGCATCAGAGGAGGAGATAAGGTTTCACATGCTCACAGGAAAAAGCAAATCACAGACTTCACAGTAAAAGGCATCTTTACTATGCTGATATACTGTGCACTGTCTCGACCAGAAAATATCCGATATACCCACTTATCTTTATTTCTGGTCCGTTAACTCGAGGATAAACCCGACTTTTCTGAAGATTTCTGGACCCAAAAAATCGCAACTTTGGTCCGTAAAATCCGCAGAAAAATCCCGATCGTGGGACAAGGCTCGATTTCGGAATCCATTGCTCGGTTTACCATAATTTAATTACCCAAGATTAAAATCAATGGTAAATTACTGTAAATTAACTTAAACAGTCCAGGTAAAAAGAAATTTTTACCTGGGCTGTTACAGCCTACCCACCATAAAAAGAATTTCGTCCCCGAAATTCACTCCGAAGCTGTGAACAAGTGCGGATACTGAGAACGCATATGACCCTCGACTTCCCACGTAGACTCGTTCGCAGCGTGCTTGCTCCACTTAACCTTTACCATTGGAATAACTCTGTTCCTCAACTGTCTGACTTCCCGGGCAAGAATCTGCTCTGGCAACTCTGTATATATAAGATCCTCTGCGACCTCAACATCTGCTGTAGTAACCACATGGCTCGGGTCTGATCTATACCTCCTTAACATGGAGACATGGAACACGTCGTGAATTCGTGACAACTCCTCTGGCAAAGACAATCTGCACGCCAAGGGTCCAACCCTTTCCTCGATCTCATATGGTCCGATGTACCTAGGACTTAGCTTCCCTCTTTTTCCGAATCTGATTGCACCCTTCCAAGGTGCAACTCAAAGAAAAACTCTTTCTCCCACTTGGTACTCCATCTCACGGCGATGCTTATCGGCATAGCTCTTCTGTCAGTCCTGTGCTGCTCTCATACTCTGTCTAACTGTCTGAATCTTGTCAACTGTCTGCTTGACCAATTCTGGACCACCGATCAAACGAAGACCTTCTTCATCCCAACAAACTGGACTTCGACATTTCCTTTCGTAAAGAGCTTCAAACGGTGGCATGCCGATACTGGAATGAAAACTGTTGTTGTAGGCAAACTCCGCCAAAGGCAGATACTGGTCCCAACTCCCACTGAAATTAAGAGCACAAGCCCTTAGCTTGTCTTCCAGTGTCTGAATAGTCCTCTCTAACTGTCCGTCTGTCTGAGGATGAAACGCGGTACTGAAACTCAACTTCGTACCCAAAGCTGTTTGCAGACTCTCCAGAATCGTGATGTAAACCTCGGATCTCTGTCTGAGACTATGGACTTAGGAATTCCGTGTAGCCTCACAATCTCTGCAACATATTGCTTCGCCAACTTATCCAAGGTGTTTTGTCTGTCGAATGGGAAGAAAATGAGCTAACTTTGTAAGTCGGTCAACGATAACCCAGACAGCATCATGCTGTCTCCGAGTCAATGGTAATCCGACCATAAAATCCATAGTGATTATCTCCCATTTCCACTCTGGCACTGTCAACGATCTCATCTTTCCTGCTGAAGCCTGATGCTCAGCTTTCACTTGCTGGCAGGTGATACACTTAGCAACATATTCTGCTACATCTTTCTTCATACGCGGCCACCAGAAATGACTCCTCAAATCCTGATACATCTTGGTGCTCCCGGGATGCATAGCATACGGCGTCATATGGCCCTCTTCCAGAATCTGACTGCGCAGGTCACCAACACTGGGTATACATAGACGTTTTTCTAGCATCAGTGCACTATCCTCGGCTATGTGAAACTTATCTTCTTTTCCACTACGGACTGCTTCCTTCAACTTGATCAGGTCGGGATTTGCATCTTGTAGTTCCACAATCCAGCCTCTCAGGTTAGACTTGACTTCAATATGGGTCAACAAAGCTCCTGTCTCATCAACTGACAAGTCAACTCCCATCTTCCTTAACTCGATAAGAGAGGATATCGAGTAGGTCGTGGAAGCCTCTTCTGGTTGCCTCCAGCTCAAGGCATCTGCTACAACATTAGCTTTTCCAGGGTGATACTCAATAGTACAATCATAATCATTCAGCAACTCAACCCAACGTCTCTGTCGTAGGTTAAGCTCCTTCTGAGTCATGATGTACTTGAGACTCTTATGATCAGTGAAAATCCAACATCCCTCTCCAAACAGATAATGTTGCCAAATCTTCAAAGCGAGGATCACTGCGGCCATCTCTAAATCATGCGTCGGATAATTCTTCTCGTGTGGCCTCAACTGTCTCGAAGCATAGGCAATCACTCGGCCTTCTTGCATCAGAACTGCTCCCAAACCAAGACTTGAAGCATCGCAAAACAACACATACTCCACTCCTGGCTTAGGTACTGTCAAAACTGGCGCTGATGTCAACTTCTTCTTTAGTTCGTCAAAACTCTTCTGGCAGGATTCACTCCAAACAAATTCTTGTTTTTTCTTTAACAGCTTGGTCATAGGACTAACTATCAAAGAAAAACCCTCGATGAATCTCCGGTAATATCCTGCAAGGCCAAGAAAACTTATGACTTCTGGTACCGTCTTGGGTGGCTCCCACTCTAGAACAACTTTTACTTTGGCAGGGTAAACCTTAATCCCATCCCCCGAATACAACATGTCCAAGGAATGCAACTTCTTCAAGCCAGAACTTGCACTTGCTGAACTTGGCATACAACTCTTTTTCTCGCAACCTCTGCAGTACTACCCTCAGGTGCTCTTCATGTTCTTCCCTGTTCTTGGAGTATATCAGAATATCGTCGATGAAGACTACCACGAACTTATCCAAGAACTCGTTTAGGACCAAGTGCATCAAGCACATGAAAACTGCAGGTGCATTGGTCAAGCCAAAAGGAACCACTGTGAACTCAAAGTGACCATACCGAGTGCGGAAGGCTGTCTTCGGTATGTCCTTCTCTGCAATCTTGACTTGGTGATATCCAGACCGAAGATCAATATTGGAAAACACGGTAGCTCCCTGTAACTGATCGAAAAGATCATCAATCCTGGGAAGCGGATACTTGTTCTTCACCGTCACTTTGTTCAACTGTCGATAGTCCACACACATCCGCAAACTGCCATCTTTCTTCTTCACAAACAGAACTGGTGATCCCCAAGGTGATGTACTAGGCCTGATGAAACCGTTCTCTAATAGCTCATCCAACTGTTTCTTCAATTTCTGGAGTTCTGTTGGCGCCATCCGATACGGTGCCATCGAGATAGGTGTCACTCCCGGCATCAAGTCGATAGTGTACTCAACTTCTCTGTCAGGTGGCAATCCCGGTAAATCCTCTGGAAATACATCTGGAAACTCTCTGACAACTGTGATATCTCCCAAAACTGGAGTCTGAGCGTCTTCGCCCCTGATGTGGGTTAATAAGGCATCGGGACCATGCGGCTTCATTCCGACATCCTGGTTTGCAGAGATACTACATGTAGTAGCAACTCTCCCAATACCTGTCAACAAAACCTGTCATCCACCATTGGAAGTCAACAGCACTTCCTTGGTCCGGCTGTTTACCAGAGCACTATACCTCGACAACTAATCCATTCCTAGAATGATATCGAAACCTCCCATGTTCATCACAACCAACCGTGCAAGAAAGACCTCATTATCGTACGAAAGAGAAACGTCTCTGCACACATGGGTTAATCTGACCACTATACCCGCAGGTAACCTAACCCTCATCGAACAAGTTAAATTTTCTTCCGTACAGTTATGTTGTATTGCAAAACTTTGCGCGACAAAAGAATGCGTAGCACCCGGATCAATCAAAGTATATGCAGTACTACCAAAGACTATAAAAGTACCTGCTATAACGTCGACATTCTCTGGATCCTCATCAGCGGTGATAACAAATGCTCTCGACACAGCCGCACTCTGATTCATGGCTGACTGGGTCCTAGCAGGAACAGCTCCACGTCCTCGGCCTCGGCCAACTCCAGAACCACTAGGAACACTGGCAACTGAAGCTTGCACTGTCTGAGCAGGTGCTGTACCTCCAGCTCTTCCCAACTTGGGACAAGATTATCGGTAGTGCCCAACTTCGTTGCACTCATAACACCTCACCTGAGACAGAGGAAGTCTCGGGCGAGTATCCCAGATGAAGTCCCTCCAGACTGAGTCCAAGAACTGCCTCGGTTGTAGGTATTGTTGTTCCATCCACGTCCCTGACTCACTGGCATAGAGCGGCTCTGTCCATACCCTGATCGGTTAGCAGGTGTCTGGAACCTCTTGTTCTGTTCCCCAGAACTCTGTGCAGCTTGCCTCTTACGAATCTCCTGTTGCTCCCTCCTATTACCCAACCAAATAATCTCAGCTCTCAGGGCATCTGTCAGCATGTCCTGGTAAGTCTCATAGACCTTGCACCCCGTGACTGTCTGGATGCCAGATCGAAGTCCATCCCAGAAACGTTTACATCTGGCCTCCGGAGTAGCCACAAACTCACTGGCATAAGTGGACAAGCGGTTGAACTTGATTTCATAATCATTGACCGTCTGATCTGGTCCCTGTTGCAGTCCCAGAAACTTTCATCTCAGCTGATCATGGTATGCCTCGAAAAAAAACTTCCTTCGAAACATGCTCATGAACTGAATCCACGGCATAGTGATAGGTGTCGGCATGTCCCTGGTGGTAGAGTCCCACCAATCAACGGCATCGCCTCGGAACATGGCAGCGGCGTATCTGGCCCACCTGCCATTCCTGCATGTCAGCCTCAGCATAACCCTGTTTATCTGTCTGAGCCACCGATCAGCATCCTGCGGCGTAGTGATACCAGTGAAAACCTTAGCCCCAAGCTTTTCCAGCTTCATATACACTGGATCCTCAATAGGTCCCTGGTTTTCCTGTTCCCGAGCTTCCATAGCATCGATAAGGGCATCTCTGGCATCTTGCCTTTGCAGAATCTGAGTTACCATGTTTAACATCTGTGTAGGGTCTCCCAAAGGCACATTCGCAGGGTGTTCCGGACCTCCCGCAACTTGCTGCGGTTGATCCACCGATACCTGATCGTCATCTAGATGAACTCCAGCATGTTGATTCCCTCCAACCGGAACCATTCGTACCTAATGGCCTACTGCCTGCTCCGCAAATCTTATGCACAAACAAACAATCATGCAATCACAATCATGTCCCTAATGGCCTACTGCCTGCTCCGCTACCAAACTGAAGCGCCCCGACCCGTATTTACCATAACACAGTAAACACGTGCCGAAACTATTCTTATTGATAGGGAATACAGTATAACAACCCGTATGTACAACTGGAAAACAAATACAACAACCGTCACCCAACACGGGGACCATTATTCAGCAGCTCACAGCTCATAATATATAACAACAGCAGAGAAAAGAGCAAGCAACAGAGGCAGAGTGACAAACAGCCTCAAAATCATATGAACAAGCTATCACAGCAGCGAAAATATAATACAGCATCATATGCAACAGAACAGCAGCGGAAGACTTTATGCACATGCAGCGGAGGTATGGATCCGGAGTTAGGTGGAGAAGAAAGCAGCAGCCACTGAACGTCGTACCTGAACTACGAAACAACTTAACCTACGGGATGAAACCTCGCAGGCGAGGGGTGAGACCGAAGTGCTCACCGATGAAGGATAAACAGTGATATGCAGGCAACCATAATACTCAAAAGCAATCACAAACAAGCATCAACATATCTCAACAAACTGAGCCCAAGACCAAAAGAATAATTATTATTGTTTCCAATTTTTATCTTCCGGGCCCCCGTCACTGGACAAGCTAGGGTCGTACTAGATTATCAATTAATTCCGAATGTCAGGTCAAAGAACCATACCATACTAGGATCCACATTCCAAAACCGGATATATGGTATATACGAACCACTGGGTATTTGGTATACCCCAACCACAGGCATCAACATGCCAACCGGATATTCGGTATATCCGAACCACTGGGTATTTGGTATACCCCAACCACAGGCATCAACATGCCAACCAAACCAAGTAGCCAATCCAAGTAACCGACCATAGCATCCCAAAATTAATTTTCAAACCATCGGGTCGTACCACTACTTTCCACATGACAATTATATCATCATCTCATATCAATTCCAATTCCCAATTTCCAAATCCATTTCTCAATTATCCACAGTCAATAGTTCAACATCAATCTCAACACAAAATCAATATCTCAGTCCAATAACAACAATGATAACCACAGCAGTCAAATAGCCAACAATGAACATCTCAGCAGTTCAATCAAACAACAAAGCACACAAAGTACTACAGGCAACATAACAAGGGTTATCCATCCTCACCTTAGCCGATTACTCAATTATGAAATTGTCCAACAGATTCCAAGTCCGGTTCCTCAGCAAACTGTTCGTTACCAGCTTCTATATCAATTTAATAATATGCACACATAAGATGATATGCAAATGCCTTGCTAATACTGTGTGTCAAAAATTAAATATAATCTCGGCTTGGTTACTTCCTCGGTTAATTTTTCATTATCATCATCATTCACCATTTATTTCAAGTGTCAAAATACCTTTCTATACTTAGAGTTATACCCGGATATTATTCCGGTATTTTATTACCTAGATAATACCCTTCCCAAAATTATTTCCTCAAAATAATTATTTTTCATGATATACCATATATTCTTTTCCAAATACCATTTCCAAAATTATAAACCTTTTTATTATTTTTCTTCCATTAATTTTTTTTTTCCAGAATTATTATTTTCCCTTGATCCAGATTTTATTTTCTCTTTTTTTTTTTATAAAATCGGACTGGGCCAAAGCTAAGCCCAATCCCAAACCAAGCCATCAGCCCAACCCAAAACCAAACTCCAAGCCCAAACCACAGCAGCCCAATACCCAACAGACCAAGCCCAACAACCACACTCTACACGCGGGTCAACCCGACCCGTGAAGCAACCAAACGGGTCGCATCTTCCTCACCTTCGCAGGCGGCACGACGGCGGAAGACCAGAACGGGGCAGGCGAGGCGGCGTGAGGACGACGCAGGCATCGCGGGGCGGTGGCGAGGCGAAGGCGACAGCACGAAGCGGCGGCTCCGGTCGGTCGTCGTGTGAGGCTCGTGGCTTGGTCTCTTCACGGCATCGACTTGCAGCGGCGAGCTCGGTGCTGCGTGCGGCGAGGGGTCAGCGGCGTGGTGCAGTGGCGGTAAGCGAGGAGAGGAAAGATAGGGAGATGGTGGTGGTGAGGTGATGTGGTGGTGGCGGTCGGTGGCTCACGGCCACGAGGAAGAAAAGAAGAAGGAGAGGAGGAAAAGAGGTGTCGTGGCAGTGGGTTGTGTGTGGTTGTTTGGTGTGTTTGTATTTTTTTATTATTTTTTTCTTTTGCTGCTAGTCTAATGGGTTTTGCAGGTGAGGCAGAGAAAATTTACAAAGGAAGCTTGCAGAGAGGAGTAAGGTGATGGAGATGGTATGCAGGAGTGAGGAGCAAATGGGGGTGAGGCAGGTTATAACAAGGTGCTTCACGAGCATCACAGGAGGAGACAAGGTTTCACACGCTCACAGGAAAAAGCAAATCACAGACTTCATAGTAAAAGGCATCTTTACTATGCTGATATACTGTGCACTGTCTGGACCAGAAAATATCCGATATACCCACTTATCTTTATTTCTGATCCGTTAACTCGAGGATAAACCCGGCTTTTCTGAAGATTCCTGGACCCGAAAAATCCCAACTTTGGTCCGTAAAATCCGTAGAAAAATCCCGATCGTGGGACAAGGCTCGGTTTCGGAATCCAATGCTCGGTTTACCATAATTTAATTACCCAAGATTAAAATCAATGGTAAATTACTGTAAATTAACTTAAACAGTCCCGCTAAAAATGAAATTTTTACCTGGACTGTTACATTAATTCTTAAATAGAAAACTAGCACTGAAAAAGTTATTAAAGAAACTCATTCTTTAAAGTTATTTTTCATAAATCTGAAAATTAACAAATAATGATCTTAAATTTTATTGAAGGCACTTAATTTTATTTATCATCTAACACATAGTTAGATTAAATTAAACAAGCAATCAATCATAAATTAAAGAAACTTATTTATTAAAATAAGTATTATTTTTCACAAACTAGATAATTAACATATAATGATCCAACATAATTGAATTTATTTTATTTAACACCTAACACATACTTAAATTATAATAAAATAACAACCAACCATAATAAATTTTAAAAAACTAATTTTTAAAAATTATTTTACACAAACTAGATAATTAATATATAATTATCTAATGTGATTGAAAAGTACCTAATTTTATTTACTATCTAACACATAGATCCATAGATTAAAGAAACACATCCTTTAATTTATTTTATATAAAACAATTATTGTGAATAATAATATAAATCCATACAATGGAACCAATTAACTTAGGACCCTAAGTCATTAGTCCGTTAAGCTTATAAGAGCATATAAATTTTCAAACCCATACAAAATGAACCTTTTGAAAATTTTGAGTCCAAAATGGCTCAGCTCGATCAGCCAAACAAATCTGCTTGGCTCGTATACGGAAACGGCTTGGCTCAGCTCAAATCCGGCTTGCCAACACTGAGTTCGGCTTGCCCTTTTCTTTTTTTTTTCGCACACGTGCGACGCATATGAAGGCTGAAATGAAGCCTAGATTCATCTCTTTCACACAGCCGCCATCGCCACCATGGCTCCCACTAGAGTCATCTTCCGCCGCCGGAGGAGGGAGGAGCTGCAACCACAAAGGTCGCCACCGCAAGAGGAGATCGGGCCTCCACATGCAGCAATGAATGTCGCCGCCATCCTCTCCCAGCGAGCACAGTAGCCACGAGCACGACAGCCTTTGCTCAGTCCGTCGTTGCTTCGCATCGGGAACCGCCGCGTGACCCACCAAGGGTCGGTGGCCTTGGATCGCGAATCACCATCGCGCGACTCACGGAGAGCCATTTCCCTTGCCGACAAAGATGCGGCCTGCCATAAGAGCGTCGCCCCAGTAACCACGATTGTCTCCGCCACCATTGCAGATATGGAATAGCCGGATCGGGGTTGTTGGCCCAGAAAAGGCTAAGAAAGGGGGGTTGAATTAGTTTTTCTTTTTTTCGCGTTTTTTTAGATTTGGCTCGACACAGAACCCAAATGTGAATCTTAAATGGAAATGAGAAGATGAAAACAGAAAAGCAAAGAACACAAGCAATTTATAGTGGTTCCCCACTCAGGAGTATATCCACTACCTAAAGGTCCCCCCTTTAGGATTTCTAAACTATCCACTAACTTGGCTTTTACAGGCGAGCCAAATAACCCATGGTACACAAGTTTTTACAGGCTGAACTTGCTAAACCTAACCCAAAGCTAAACCTAGCTTTGTCTACCCAACAAGATCAACCCTTAATCCTGCTGATTACAACCTTTCACTAATCAAAGCTTCAAGAGTGACTCACTCAAGAATTTACAAATTAAGCGCAAAAGAATATCTCTCAAGGTAAGCTCTTTTTCACACCTTAAAATCTCCTGAATGGCTAGGTTGAATTGCTGTGAGGCTTCGATCTTCTATTTATAGATTCTAAGGATGGGGAGGAGTGTCTTCCAACGGCTAGATTGCTTCTAGGTGGCGCATAAGTTGACTTCTATTTTCATTTAAGAACTATCAACATTTAGCTGTTGGTTGAACCAAAACTGGTAATTACTTGGGCAAAAATTGTTTTTTAATCTTCAAAAAGTATCTCCAAAAGTGGAAGTGCGGACCACCAGCTCTTTGATGCATGAAAGAGGATGTGAGGACCATTTTTCTGACTGTTTTTTGACCCTTGGAGACCAAGTAGATCCGTTGCTTTAATTGCTTTAAAGTCAGCTACTTTTGGGGACCACAACTCCAACTACCCAGACAACGACACTTTGGTTCGATGGAAAAGTCACGCTGAAGCCAAATCTTCATGATATTTGGTTTCTGCTAGAAACCAAATTTTCTACAAATGCTTAAAACACACAAGGGCTTTCCATACTGTTTGTTAATCATCAAAATAATAATATAGACATTGAATAATCGTTATAATTATACTAAACAAGATTAATCTTAATTAATTACTTAATCAAGTACTAACATATGTTTAGGCTAACAATCTCCCCCTTCTTTATTATGACAAACATGTTGTCTATTTTGCTAATAAAACAGTGGTTAGAAATGAGATAACCGGATAAGAAAAACTCCCCCTGTTTTAAAGCATAATTCGAGAAATTTTTAACGCATTCATTTGGCTCGATTTTTCAGCCAAATGCTCCCCCTGCATATATGCATCGTATACTAACAGTGCTAAAGGCTTTTTGCCAGTAGCTCCCCCTGCATAAGAGCACAGTATACAAACTTCTCTGGTATGATTTTATACCCAAATTTCACAAAAGTATCCCTACAAAGAAATCCTCAATATATCATTTGGCTTAGACATCAACCAAATATATCATAGATAACAACTTTATAAGCATATGAGTATTTCCTGCAATAATTATTTGGCTTTCACATCAGCCAAATCTATCAACACTATAAGCTCATCGACATTTGGCTGTTTCACAGAGCCAAATGTTGCATAAAAATTTTTCACGCACAGAATATATGGCAACAACAATAGAAAAATTTAACCAGATATTAATTAACAACAAAATCAACATTTATCTCCCCTTTTGGCACCAGCAAAATAATTAAGATCCAAAGGAGATAATAGATAGCATCATAAAATAAAATATCCAAATCAAAGCCAAATATTTGACTTACAAACCAAATAAGAGCAGTAGTGATAAAGTAGAGCACTTATGCAAAATAGATATTAAAAAGTACGTATGGAGAATGCAATGCATGACCTAAAGCATCAGATCTATTCGAGCATCATTCATCATCATAAGCATCGCGAGAGAGAGTTGCTGCAATTTGGTCAAGCTTCTCAAAGATCTTCTTCTGAGATTTCTTCATTTGGTTGCGGATAGAGCTCATTTCATCCTTTAGCTCACTGATCTCTCCCTTGAAAGTAGTCACTTGTTCTGACACATCACCAATTTTCAGACCCTTTCCAGTAGATTTTGTCACAACATATTCACCATCAGGATTTGGCTTGATAGACATCTTAGCCAGAGTATCCGAATTGATCTTCTTGAGAACAATTGGCTTATCAGCAAGAGTAAGAGTAATCTTCAGTTTCTTGGCCAAAAGAGTGATCAGAGAACCATGAGAATGCTCATTGTTGAGTGCCATGTGGTGAAGAATGAGAGTACCAAAGCATATGGAGGACTTCTTGATGAGGCAAACCAAAATCCATTGATCAAGCTTCTTGATCATGGTCCGAGAGTTCTTCCTTTGCATGATAACCCGAGTTAGTGTATACATGATAGCCCTGTCTCTAGGTTTCAGATTGTTGTAATTACCAGACTCAAGGCTGTTGAAGAGGATCTGATTTTGCTTGGTGTAACATGGAGTCTTGGGAAGATTGATTGGAGTCCCGGATGTTGAATCATAGAATCTGATCTCCCCCGGTTGAATCTTCAGCACCTCGCAGATTAACTCAGTGGTCACCTTGATCTTCTTGCCTTTGATCTTTGTCTTAATGCACTCAACTAGCCCTTTGTTTCCATACTCGACTGTCTTGTTGTCGTAGAAGTCCTTCATAAAAGCTTCATAACCTTGGACCTAAAAGGTGGCTAAAGTCTCAAGAGTTGCATCCTTCAGCAGTTTGGTTATCCCGATTGCTTCAAAATCGTCAAGCTCCATTGTATATGTTGGAGTATGAGTGAAGTACTTGTTTTTAGCCTTCTTCTTGGAACCCGATTTGGACAGATTTTTTAGCTTTCTTTTGGCTGGTGCAGGAGTAATTTCTTCTTCTTTTCCGGACTCCTCATCATTTTCTTTGTCATCTTCAGCCTTGTCAGACTTTTCTTCATCATCATCTTCTTCTTTGCCCTAATGCTCATTATTGTTATCTTCATCTTCATCTTTCTCTGATTCCTTTTCACTCTCATTTTCTTCATCTGAGTTCTACTCTTCGTCACTATCATTTGGCTCGTCATCACTCTGCTTCGCTTCAGAACTTTCCTGTTCATCTTCTACTCTCTTCCTCTTCTTGGTTTCATCATTGAGAGGTGAGTTTTCACTGTGAATCCCATCATCATCAGAATCAACCTCAATAATTTTTTCTCCAATTTTCTTCCCACCTTTTCCAAATATTGTTTGAACACGAGTGCTTGGTCTGACATGCCTTGCTCTAGAAGCTTGGGTGGTTGGAGTTTGAGCCAAATGCTTTGATAACTTTGGCTTTGGCATATCAGATTTAGCCTTCGAGCTCTCTGCCTCATTTTGAGATTCAACAGATGGAGTGCTCTTCGCATTGTCAAATTTGGTCTTTGTTCGGGCCAAATCTCCTTCAGAGAGCACGTTTTCATCCTTCTCTTCATTCAGATCTTCTTTTGGCTTTTCATCAACATGTTTGGCTTCTTCCTTTGCAATCTCAGCAATATGGGCCAAATCCTCCTTGGCCTCTTCATCAATTTTAGAAATTGGAATCCCAAGTGGAATTTCATCAACAATCTCAACACTTTTGCCCTTCTTGTCTCTTCTATCCTCTTTTGGGTCTCTGGATTTGGCTTCTTCATCAGCCAAGCTTTGGTCTATTATAGAAGTACTGGATTTGGCTCGCACAGCAGCCAAATCTTCTTCATCAGTTTTCTTCATATGAACCAGGACACCACATAGTTCCTTTAACTTCTCCTCATAAAATTCTTTTGCATCTTTTCCTGGAGGTGGCACAAGTGACCTCACAAACTCAACAAGGAAGTTAGTTTTGGCTTTTGGTGAGCCAGATCCCTCGTCAACATTCAAAGGCCTAATCTTATCACTAGATTCAAGCTCCTTCTCTACAACATAGTTAGATTTGGCTTTTTCTAAGCCAGAACCCTCACCAACACAATCAGCTTTATCTAGAGACCTAGATTTTTCAACATTCCTAGCATCAAATTGAGTCTCAATCGATCCTATTAGAGTTTTATCAGCAATATATGCTTCTCTAGAACTCGATACATGAACATTAAAGGGTTCAGAGGTTAAAATTCCATTGTCAAAGATATTACCCGGTGGTGTATCTTCAAGATTGAATGCATGAATCTTCGGGTCAGATTCAATCTCTGGAGGTTTCGATGCTTCTTCAGGCCTTGCATGCTCGGATTTGTCCCAAGCTTGAGCTTCTCGATTTGTATAGCAGCATCTCTCTCTGGTGAAGTCAATTCAACGTTCATGCTCGCTTCAATCTCCTTCCCCTTTTTCTTCTCAGACGTCGAGGACTTCTTGAACACCGGTTTTGTAGCAGCACTTTTAGTTCTGCCTTTTAGGGGGGTTGGAGGTTTTGGTGGTTTTTGTTTGGAGGGTGTTTTTTTTGAAGCCTTGCCTTTACCGAGATTTGTCTTCATTATAGAAGTAAGTGTCTAGGGTTAATGAAGAGTTTGTGTTTCAAAGAAAAACTAAAAAGGAAGTTGAAGAGAAAGTAGGTTATGAAAGAGAGAGGGTGTTCACGGGTTTTAAGGAGAGAGGTTGTCCAACTTCCATAAAATGAACCGCCTTGCTTTTTCAGTTATTCCTTACCTTTGTTAGATGTGGGTCTCACCAATTAGCCGTTGTATCAGATTTTCACTAGTTGACTTTTTACTCTCTTTCTTCTTTTTATTAACAGCTGCCTTTTGCCTACTGGATAATAAGATTTGGCTCATCTTTGAACCAAATATTGTAGCTCTTGCTCCTTGATGCCTTTGATGATTTGATGACAGCCATGATGTGTCCTCATATGCTCATATGCTTAGTGCAGGTGTAAGATGTGTGACAATTGAATAATTTCTAAGTGCATATGTGTGCAATATATTATGATATGCATGAACACATAAAAACCAAATGTGAAGCCAAACCAAAATACTTATGGTATATTGCAAATTCCAAGCTCGAGTCTGATTTTGGTGAATTGATCTTCCTTTAATGGTTTGGTAAAGATGTCAGCCAGTTGATTTTCAGTTCTTACAAACTCAATAGCCACATCCTTCTTCAACACATGGTCTCGAATAAAATGATGTCTCACTTCAATGTGTTTAGTTCGAGAGTGTTGCACCGGATTCTTAGTTAGGTTGATGGCACTTGAGTTGTCATAAAAGATAGGAACACACTTGAAAGTTAGTCCGTAATCAGCAAGTGTTTGTTTCATCCATAGCACTTGTGCACAACATGCACCAGCTGCTACATATTCATCCTCGGTTGTGGAAGTAGCAACTAAATTTTGCTTTTTACTTAACCAAGATACAATGGTTATTCAACTAGTTGACAAGTACCACTTGTACTTTTTCTATTAAGAGTGCACCCTGTAAAGTTTGCATCTGAGAAGCTTGTTAGTTCAAAAGAGTTCACATTAGGATACCACAAGCCTAAAGATGATGTTCCTTTTAAATACTTGAAGATGTGCTTGATAGCTCTAAGATGAGATTCATTTGGGCATGATTGAAATCTAGCACACAAGCAAACACTACACAAAATGTCTGGCCTTGTAGTTGTAAGGTAAAGGAAAGTACCTATCAAGCCTCTGTATAATTTCACATCAGCATCCTTACCATTCTCATCCTTGTCAAGTTTGGTACTAGTGCTCATTGGTGTCGGACTGGTTTTGGCTTCACAAAAGCCAAATCTTTTTCAGCAGCTCACGTGTGTACTTTGCTTGATTTAGAAAAATGCCACCATCGAGTTGCTTGACTTGAAATCCCAAGAAGAAATTTAATTCTCCCATCATGCTCATTTCAAACTCACTCTGCATTAGCTTTTCAAACTCTTGACAAAGAGATTCATTAGTAGTACCAAATAAAATATCATCAACATATATTTGCACAAGAATGATATCATCTTTGTTAGATTTCACAAATAGAGTTGAGTTTACCTTTCCTCTTGTAAAGCATTGTGAAATCAGATATGAGCTTAATCTATCATACTGAGCCCTAGGTGCTTGTTTAAGACCATACATTGTCTTTTTCAATTTAAAAACATGTTGTGGATGCTTATGGTTTTCAAATCCTGGAGGTTGTTCTACATATACTTCTTTCAAGATATATCAATTTAGAAAAGCACTCTTGACATCCATTTGATAAAATTTGAAAGATTTAAATGATGCAAATGCAAGCAACATGCGAATGGATTCAAGTCTAACAACTGGTGCAAAGGTCTCATCATAATCAATACCTTCCTTTTGATTGTACCCTTGTGCAACTAATCAAGCATTGTTTCTTACCACAATTCCTGATTCATCAAGCTTGTTTTTAAAGACCCATTTAGTTCCAATGACAAGATGGTCTTTTGGCCTTACAACAAGCTCCCACACATTATTCCTTTCGAACTGATTAAGCTCTTCTTGTATTGCCATCACCCAATTTTCATCAAGTATGGCATCATTGGCATTTTTGGGCTCAAATTGAGACAAAAAGGCATGATGTGTGTTGATGTTTTGCAATTTGGATCTGGTGGTTACTCCTCTTCTAGGATCCTCTAATATGGCCTCAGTTGAGTGTCCTCTTGGTGCTTGAACTTCTAAGTTTCTCGGCTGTGAGCTTGAGCCAGATTCCATAACATTTGGCTACACGTCATTACTCTGAACATTTGGCTCGGGAAAAGACAAATGTTGTTGAGTCCCAATTGGATCAGGCAGTTGCTCATCTTTTGTCTCATCAACATCAATAACCTGTGGCTGATTCTCAAGGGTAAACTCAACATTTGTATCATCACTAAGATCAATCAATTTAATCTCATCAAACACCACATGCGTAGATTCTTCAACAACCATAGTTCTTCTGTTATATACCCTATAAGCTTTACTGCTCAAAGAATAACTAAGGAATATACCATCATCAGACTTAGCTTGAAACTTATCAAGAATATCTTTTGTATTCAAGATGTAACATTTGGAGCCAAATGTGCAAAAATATGTAATACTTGGCTTTCTACGTGCCAAATCGCATAAGGTGTCTTTTCAATCAATGGACGCAAAAGGACTCTATTTAAGACATAGCATACTGTGTTCACACCCTCAGCCCAGAAATAGGCAGGTAACTTATACTCATTAAGCATAGTTCTAGCCATTTCTTGTAAGGTTCGATTCTTCCTTTCTACAATGCCATTTTGTTGAGGTGTTCTAGGAGTCAAAAATGTATGTTCAATGCCACTTTGTTCACAGAATTGATTGAAGGTAGAATTATCAAATTCTCCTCCATGATCACTTCTAATTTTAGATATTTTACACACTTTTTTTTTTTGTAGCTTCCTAACTAATGAGCCAAATTCTTGGCATGCATGATTTTTTTGAGAAAGAAATAGAACCCATGTAAATCTAGAATAATCATCTACTTTAATAAATGCATATTTTTTACCACCAAGAATCACAGTTGTCATAGCACTAAATAGATTAATATGTAATAGTTCAAGAGGTCGAGAAGTTGATACCACATGTTTTGGCTTAAAAGAACTTTTGATTTGTTTACCAAGCTGACATGCACGACATTTGGTTTCAGCTTTGAATTTCAGCTTTGGCAGACCATCGACCAAATCTTTCTTTGACAAAATTGAGATAAGTTCAAGATTTGCATGCCCAAGCCTTTTGTGCCATAGAGTTGGAGCATCTGTTCTTGCACTAAAGCACTTAATCTCAGGCATTTAAACATATAGAGTATAGATTACAAATCCATTTTCCAATAAACAAAACATTCTCATCATCGACTCCACTTACAAGACATCTTGATGATTCAAAAGTAACTCTGAATCCTTTGTCACAAAGCTGACTAATACTAAGCAAGTTATACTTAAGATTATCAACAAGAAGCACATGTTCAATAGTTGGATTAGCACCGATCTTACCAATACCAAGGATTTTTCTTTTTGAGATATCACCAAATGTAACATTACCTCGGTGTTTTGAGAGAAGGGATATAAATTTTGATGGGTCACCTGTCATGTGTCTTGAACAACCACTGTCCAAAACCCATTCATCCCTTGCATCTTGTCAAATGATCAAGTTTTAGGTACCCAAACTAACTTGGGTCCTTCAGGGTTAGATTTGGCTCCTTTTGAAACCCAAATATATTTGACATGGTTGCTTCTCTTCCTATGAAAGCATGACCTGATTGTATGACCAACATTTCCACAATAATTGCATGTGATATCAGACTTATGTGAGTTCTCATGATACCTTTTCCTATGATGTTCGTGATATCTAAGTTTGTATGGTGTTCTTGATTCAGCTTTGACAAACTTAACAGGCAGATTTGGCTTGTTAAAAACCATATGTGTTGCACCTATTCTACTTTTGTCTGGTGAATGCCTCTGTTGTCCTAGCAGCATATTCAGACTGTCTCTTTCTTTAGTAAACTTATCTAAGGAACATTTAAGATCTTCTACCTCAGCTTTACGATGATCATTCTTTTGAATCATCTTTTCACATTTGCTCAAATTACTTGCTAACTTTTTTCTCAAGATCATTATATGCATTTTGAGTAGCAAGTTTCTCTTTCTTTAATGACTCACAAATAGACAAATTTTCAGCATGTGCATGCTCAAGAGTCTCATATGCAGTTTTGTGAGATGCATGATCAAATTCAAGCAGATTAATACGCTTCTTACATGTCATGTTTTTCTTAATTACTTGTTCATACTTGTCATGCAATTCCTCAAATGCATCTTTTTAATTCATCAAAAGTGTAATCAAGAGAATCATTTACCTCAGTATCTTCTAGAGCCATTAAGCTTAGATTTACTGCTTCATCTGAGTCAGAGTCAGAGTCACTTGATGAATCCAAATCATCCCATATAGACATAGCTTTCTTCCCTTTGTTTCTAGGGAAATCAGATTTGGCTTTTTGGTGTGGACATTCTGACTTGATATGGCCTGGTGAATCTTTCTTCTGTTCAGATGATTTGGCACCCTGGAAACCCTTTCCTTTCATTTGCCTTCTTTTTCGAAGGAATTTGACAAACTTCCTGGTGATTAGTGCCATATCTACATCATTATAATCATCACTGCAGTCTTGGTCCACCTTCAGAGCCAAATCTTTCTTCTTTGGCTCTTTTGGTTCCAGTTTAGAACCATGAACTATAAGCTTATCAATAAGCTCATCATAAGTGAGAGTATTCAGATTCTAAGTTTCTTCAATAGTTGTGACCTTTGGCTCCCACTCCTTAGGTAGAGATCTAAGGATCTTTGCCACGTTATCTCTATGAGTGACGGGGTCTACCAAGTAGTGCTAAACGATTGCAAAGAATGGTGAAGCGTGTATCCATTTCTTGCACAGTTTCTCCATCAGCCATTTGGAAAAGTTCATAGTCCCTCATTAGACAGTTGAGCCGAGACTCCTTTACTTGATTAGTTCCTTCGTGTGTGACACAAAGAAGCCTCCATATTTCATAGGCTGTGCTACAAGAGGTAACCCTTTGAAACTCACTTTCGCTTATACCACATAGCAGTATGTTTTTGGCTTGTGCATCAAGCTTGGCTCTCCTTAGCTCATCTTCAGACCAGAATTGCATATTTCTTTAAGGCCTGGCATAGGGACTCTGAAAAAGACTCCAAATCTCAAGATCCTTCCCTTCAAGGAAGATCTTCATTCTAAACTTCCAGTAATCGAAGTTTACTCCAACAAAGTTTCTCCAAAAATGAAAGTGTGGACCACCAGCTCTTTGATGCATGAAAGAGGATGTGAGGACCACTTTTTTGACCGTTTTATGAACCTTGGAGACCAAGTAGATCCGTTGTATAATTGCTTTAAATTCAGCTACTTTTCAGGACCACAACTCCAACTGCCCAGACAGCGACACTTTGGTTCGATGGAAAAGCCACGCTGAAGCCAAATCTTCACGATATTTGGTTTCAGCTAGAAACCAAATTTTCTGCAAATGCTTAAAACACACAAGCGCTTTCCATACTGCTTGTTAATCATCAAAATAATAATATAGACATTGAATAATCGTTATAATTATACTAAATAAGGTTAATTTTAATTAATTACTTAAATAAGTACTTAACACATGTTTAGGCTAACAGGGGTGCTGTTACATCCACGTGCAACAGCGCATGTTGCCTTTGATGCCGACCATCTCTGCCCTGCAAAAACAACACATCACAAACACAAGTTGCTGGAGGAGACGACCACCACGGAGGTAGTCGCTACCACGGTCGCGCGAGTCACGTAGAGTCGCCCCCCTCCATCCTTTACGCCGCTGGAGCCGTGGAAACTGCCACCTACACAGAAACTCAAACCACAACCACAAGACATAGGCTACACGCGACACACGACGCCCTCAAGTCTCGGGTTTGGGAAATTGACATGGGTCTCTCTCATGGGTTCATGGTTTCTGATTCACAGAGAATCAACAGATTAGTTTCACTGAGAAACAATTTCAATAGATTATTTTATTCAATTCAAAAACACAACAGTGTAAGCACAAATCAACATTTGAATTAATCAGGTATACAGGAAACCCACAGATTGTATAGAATTAGTAGATTTCAAGAATTGAATAAAACAATCATACACCCTAATGAGATTTTTGATTCATTAAGGATCAATCAACAATTTTTTTCTGGGTTTGTTGCCAAGCGGGTTTATGGTTTGCAATTGAATGGTTTCACATAGAAAACACCCAATTCATTTTGTTCATGCGAATACCTTTATTTTTTCGAATTCATGCGAATACTCCATCATGTGCATATACTGATACATCTTATTCTCATAAATAAAAAAGGCAAACAACATATTTCCACCGATTTGATTTCCACTTATGTATTCACTGAAACAAATTTTCCAAATAAAAATACTCTGCTGATTGAATTTAAGATTTACACAAAAATAATAAAAACAATCAGGGAATAAGATATAAGGCTCCGCTACCAATGTCGGGAATTTAGACATGTTTAACAAATAAACATTCTTTGCACAGCAGAAACATTAAATGAATAGAAAAGAAAAATTATATGTTTCTATTAGATTGGAGCCCATTAAATCTCGATTCTGGATTAGTCGTTCCTCTGAATCATCGGTGTGTCAATGTTGGTCGGGAATCAAATCACAAGGAAGTAATCCACATGCCACAACCTAAGAACCCCAAGCTGAAGAACATAATTTTTTTGAGAAGAGAGAAGAGAGAACCAGAAAAACACATAGTTTTTCAATTATCTATACAGTGAGTACCAATCCACGTTCTCATCTATTACTGTGTGGGTGGTTATAACATGTATTAAGCCCCAACACTAGGTTTCCCTAATAATACTATATTAGGGACTAGTCTTGAGCTTTAGCCCACTAACTTATCATGGGCGGACCCAATAATGAAAACCTTCAGTTAGCCAACTCAAAATTTTGATTATTGATAAAGCAAAAAAAATGCTACCATACAATTCCCTAATTATTTTCTACAAAAAGTTTTTATGTTAATCTGGATAAATTCCCTAATTGTTTTCTACAAAATTTGAATATTGATAGAAGAGAGTCATCGTTTTCTTTTCTGGATAGAGTAGAAATTTTTGCTTTGTCATACTTGTTGTGGATGCATAATGAATAGCGTTCTGGTAAGTCCTCAGCCACCCGTGGTTGAATATTGTTTCTTTTTGTGTACATAGTTGATTGAATTGGTGTTTGATATGTTGTAGATATATTGAACAGCGAGCGACCAACGGCTACCAGATCTGACCGCTGAAAAGGCCGAACGGACGGTGTCGCACGTCCTTAGATCGGGTTTTGATATTTCTAAATTAAGTTAACAAGGAAGACATGATAAAGTCTATGCGGTCAAGTAAAGGTAAATTCATAAAAAGATAATTGTTTGATTGATCATTGAATATCTTAAAACAATAATCAACAACTATATATAGACTTATAAAATCAACAAATAATCAAGACCCATTACAAATTCCCCAAGATAAACCCCTTTAAACAGTTCAGCAACCTCTTCCCCGAATCTCAGATTGATTTCAAACATATATCTGCTTTGATCTTGAATTTCAAATGTCGAATTCTTATCTAGATCGATTCCAAGAAAAAATGACTTCAACACTGTTGTCAAAAATACTCCAAGGACATGTGACACGTGTACCTCGATCCACCTATCGTCGGGCAAGGGTGACCCAAAGTCAACTCATCAATCAAGGGTGGCCTAAAAGTCAACCCATCTGATAAGGGTGATTCCAAGTCAACTCATAGGTCATGGGAACCCAAGGTCAACTCGCAGGCCATGGTGACCAAAAGTCAACTCACAGGTCATGGGAACCCAAAGTCAACTCACAGGTCATTGGCTAACCAAAAGTCAACTCGTTGGTTAAGGCAATGACCTGGAACATAAACCACCCATCGACATGCCCAAGGAACCTATGAACGACCTGCAAAATTAAACCACCCATCGACCAGTACCAAACAAGATACCCAAGAACGACCTGAGACATTACCCTGCAACAACCCACGATCGCCACCAAGGTACCCAAGAACGACCTAAACGGCGCCATCCCAACCAAATCGGCAACCACCTCTTCAAACATGACACATGAAACCCTTGGGCTTATCTCCATCGGTTAACAAAACCACAACGACTACTCCAAGTCCACGATTTTGAATTTAGTACAAACAGTTGCCTCCCTCAGCCCTTTAATTAAAGGCTACTGCAAATTAAAGGGCTATTCCTAACGTCCCATCCAAATCGTGACCAAGAGGACATGATTTTCATGAGCACATCACAGAAAGTGTTGGCAGGAATCAAATCCTCGGTCTACCCTCGCTCATGGGCACTAAGAGGCTTCTAACATTGACCACACTCTTCACGACCACCAAGACATAAATCCATCTGGCCAATCCACCTGGCCGTCGATCACCTACTAAGTTCAACATGCTCTCTGCAGTTCATTGGTCACAATTTACTCGGCCAACTTATTCAAATATATCACCAAGGCCACCAAGTCATGATGGCCACTAATAAAAGTTATAATTTTTGGCCATCAAGAAATAGATGGCCTAATTATATACCATAATCACCAGAAAACAACTCTACTCCAAGCCACCCAAACCATCCACACCAACAGTAGAATAAAAAGCTTGCGACTGTTAGGTGGATGAGAGGGTATTTGACCTTCACCTTGTAATTCTAACATGTTCTCACATGGAGAAGGTCTTCTGGCAATTGGAAAAGAAAGAGATCGATCATTGTCATCATTTCTTGACGCGATCTCATCCTTAGAAACCTGGACTCCAGGTTTAGCCTCCGAACATGGAACATGCTCCCCTTCTTTAAGCTCTACAAGGTTGATCATTGGCTTCGCACTGAAAAAGGTAGACATCATAAAGGTCGTATAAACCAATTCTTTCTCTGGGAGGGTGCCGAATTGTATTGCTTGCGGCATCTCCTCATCATCTCCCTTCATCACAAGAGAGGCATCTCCCTTTACAGGCCTACACTTAGGGACCACATTTTAGTTAGAGGCCTCGCCTACTGTGACTTGATTTTCTTTCTGACAGGAACCTCGACCTCCGACTACACCTGCAATAAATGACCTTGGTTCATTGGTCTCCCAGATCGTCCTGACAACCTGGATGACCGTTGAGACTGAGTGCCCAGTTTTTCAACTATCGGTCTTCTAGGGACCATAGCTTCACTCTACATTGGCCTAGAATCGGTCAATGGTCCTCCTAGGTGGCTGACACCTAATTCTTGCCTTAGATGCAGTATGGGCCTCTTCTGAGTCCTTGTAAATCCGAATCGCTCAAACCAAGCCTCCAAATCCCTTAGGTGCTCATATGGGGAAATTAGTGCTCGCCAAGGCTTCTTTCTCAACTGGTTCACGTGCCACCTAAAATCCTTAAGTGCTAAGGGCTTGATCATCCTGGATGGAGGCCTACTATCGTTTAATTT
This sequence comes from Turnera subulata, assembly GCA_028386065.3. NCBI lineage: Eukaryota > Viridiplantae > Streptophyta > Magnoliopsida > Malpighiales > Passifloraceae > Turnera > Turnera subulata. The sequence goes on from JAKUCV010005449.1 coordinate 351,606, forward strand.
GGACTGTAGATGCACCTTAAGATTCACCCTCCTGCACTCAGAACACCTTATTACCTCGTAATTGATCTCCACTGCCCTTGCCTTGATCTTTGCACCAGAGTCTCCAACCTTAATCTGCGGCTTGGGGGTGTTGAGTGGCGTTTTTAACATATAAGCAGAACTAGAAATCTGTTGATTGTGACCATGGGTGGCCTTACGGTTCTGGCCACTAGGAATAGTCTGATGGCTTTGACATTTGGGAACGGATTGACAGTCCCAGCCTTTGGCAATGGCTTGATGACCATTGGTGGTGGCCTTCCGGTCTTGGCCACTAGGCATTGTCTGTTGGTTCTTCTTACTGGGAATAACCTGATGAGTTCAGCAATCAGCAATGCTCTATGGATCATGGCCTTCACCTTGCAAAGCTGATGAAAAATCTTCTTCATGAGGAGTTGGATATGTGTTGCCCCCCTGGTGGGCCGGCCTCTCCAGATAAACCAATGATTGATTACTTTCTAATTCCTCACCAACGTACTCATCATAACATGGACCTTCTTTTTGAACAAGGGACTTTACTTCTTCCGAGACCTTTACGTCGATCTCTGATTGTGTTTTATGACTTTCCTGCATTAAAATATGGCCATTAGCATATAGTTGGTCAAAAAATTCGTTGGCCTCAAAGATATCTCATATGTTTGGCCAAAGACCCAGCCTTATACTATCAGCATGCAACTTGTCATTTGCTTTGATCTTTTTGACGTTCTCCTCATCTTGGTAGCCATGATTGACGTGTACATCTTCTTCACTTTCAATGAACGATGAGTATACTTCGTTCACGATATACTCCATCGGTCGTGCACCAAACAACTTTTCAGCTTGAACGTCCTTTATTAGAACATTCATCCCCCTTTCACCAATCTCATCGTATAAATATTGCTCCTCTTTACAAACTTGGTTATATAGATAAGACAACAATTGTGCTTGTTGGAAATTACCACTAATCTGTAGAAGCTTGGAAAGCGCCTCCTTTTCCCTCAAAAGCTGTGAAAAATGGCCACGGATGATGGCCACAGACTCCATCAAGAACTGGATTGTTGGTGAGAACATGATGTGTCCCACCGAGCGTGCCAAAAACTACAGCTGTTCTCTAAATTGAACAGCTTCGAACCCTGCAAAAACTGTTCGCTACACTGAACAGCGAGCGACCAACGACTACCGGATCTGACCGCTGAAGGGCAGAACAGGATTTTGATATTTCTAAATTAAGTTAACTAGGAAGAAATGATAAAGTCTACACTAGTATGTGGTAAAGTAAAGGTAAATTCATAAAAAGATAGTTGTTTAATTGATCGTTGGATATCTTACAAGAATAATCAAAAACCTTATATAGGCTTTTAAAATCAACAAATAATCAAGAAATTCCCCAAGAAAAACTCCTTTATAATTCAATCCAGCAACCTCTTCCCCGAATATCCAATTGATTTCAAACATATATCTGCTTCGATCTTGAATTTCAAATGTCGAATTCTTATCCAGATCGATTTCAAGACAAAATTACCTCAACACGATTATCAAAAATACTCCAAGGACCTGTGACACCTGTACCTCAATCCACCTGTCGGGGCAAGGGTGACCCAAAGTCAACTCATCAGTCAAGGGTGGCAAAAAATTCAACCCATCGAACAAGGGTGATTCCAAGTCAACTCATAAGTCACGGGAACCCAAGGTCAACTCGCAGGTCATGGGGTGAGTAAAAGTCAATCCATAGGTCATGAGGTGGCCAAAAGTCAACCTGCGGGTCATTGGGTGAGTAAAAGTCAACTCACAGGCCATGGAGTGACCAAAATTCAACCCGTAGATCATAGGGTGAGTAAAAGTCAACTCACAGGTGGGGTGACCAAAAGTCAACTCGCAGGTCATGGGAATCCAAAGTCAACACAGGTCATGGGCTGATCAAAAGTCAACTCATTGGTCAAGGGAACGATCTGCAACATCAACCACCCATCGAGCTACCCATGGAACCTATGAACGACCTGCGAAATTAAACCACCCGTCGACCGGTACCTAACAGGATACCCAAGAACGACCTGCGACATTACCCTGCAACAACCCGCGATCGCCACCAAGGTACCCAAGAACGACCTAAACGGTGCCATCCCAACCAAATCGGCAACCACCTCTTCAAACATGACACATGAAACCCTAGGGCTTATCTCCATCGGTTAACAAAACCACAACGACTACTCCAAGTCCACGATTTTGAATTTGGTACAATCAGGGGAAGAATATTTTTTCTATTGCACACCAATATAATTTCACAATGGAGAGAATAGCTGGTGGACAACTAAAAGGGAGTAGTAAAATGTAGAGAAAAAAAAAACTTTACAGGCTCTATATTTTTTTGTTGTTTAACTAATTTTGTGATATATATGAATAATTACAGTGGTGTAGTGATATGTGTGCAAATTACGTATTTGGCCTAGCATTTAAATTAGATTTAACAAAGATGATAAACAAGTACTAAGAGTACTGTTAGGGAATGAGAAAGTAACTAGAAGATCTATTGAAAAAATTAAATACCTCAATAGCATAGAGTTTCGTATTGATAACGTCTTATGAATTTGGAAATAAATACAACCTAGATGATGAACTTGGTAGATGATAAATATTACATTGATAATACTCTAGATAATGAAGAATGAGATATACAAATAATTGCGTATATTAATCATGGGAAAAGAGAACCAAAATAGTGAGGATGAGGAAGATATTCTAATTACTTCTTCCAAAGTGTGCATATAAAGGCTCTCAGAAAGAAAAAAAAAAGTGTGCATATAAAGACATTATTTAAATACAAAAGAATGCCAAGAACATTGTCATAATATATACCATGGAAGTCCAAGGATATTGTCTTAATACAATGAACGATTTATTCATAACACTGCTATCTTTTTGTTTGTCAATCATCCAATTTTTATTATTGAATCTTTGGTACTTGATGGTAGAACGAAAAGAGCCAAAAAGCTAAAACAAATAACAGAGTTATAAAGAAAGAAAAGCACAGAAAGCGTAGATAGACCGAAAAAATAAATGAGAGGATGAAGCTCATCATAAGGAAACCAAAACCATAGATTGACCGAAAAAGAACAATGATCATGGTCGTATTGAAATGCTAGAGCATGGAAAAGTCGCAGAAAGCGTATTATCACCTTCATAGCAACTGATAGATATCAAGCAACGAAGATCTTAACCCAGGAATGGGATGATTTGTGGGTCTTGTTCAAAGATATGCATGCCACTTTGATCCAGGGTCACCAATGCCTCGACTCCATCCCCATCGAATGTGTCCATCAGGAAAATAACATTCCTCAGTTTTTGACTCATGGGAATATTCACCCAACAAGGCTTTCCCCAACCATGATCAGCTTCATATACTGGAAACCTACACAAGCTGGAGGAATTATAAGAGTCGGTATCAGTGCTTTCTATGGCATGGTGTACTTTTCCTGCCAAATCTCGAAGCTGCAAATTGCACCTATCGTATACATCATCATCAGGGGAAAATCTTGCAATTGCTCGCGTCAAAATGTTTCCCCATGAATTCCCAGGTATTGGTAATGTGGTCTTCTTTGGCATGCTTACTGCTATTGACAAGAGAGAACGCCTAGCGCGGCCGTGCCTCGATTTATTCATTCTGATGAGAGACATCTAAATGAATGCTATCACTATCTCCTGTCTTGTTGGTTTGTACTTCAAAGATTCCGAGTCATTGACAAGAGAGGTACTAGTAATGATGGCTCTCAGATTTGATATAGCTTCTGCACTAAATACTAACCTCTTCATAGTGAAGTGATTATCATCTCCAGGTCCATCACTTTTCGGGGGAGTAAGTACTACATCTCTCGCTGGGAAGAAAGAATTCACTTCGAAACTTGGACAGAATTGTACATTAGCAAGTCCAACTCTGCTAATCTTAGCCCAAGCTTGAATGAAAGTGAAAGCTGATAATCCATCTGCTACTCTATGTGCCAAACATACCCCTATCGCTACTCCTCCACATTCAAACGTGTTGAACTGAACCACTAGCAGAGGAGTGGTGTCAGATTCCACAGTATCAGGAGCCAACTGGTGAAACCATTCACACAGAAGCTGGCTCCGGTCTTGGCTGCTAAGAAGTTGAGACAGAGACAGACAACTGTGTACCTGAGCCTCTATGTATTCTGCTCCCTTGTCATTACACTCAACTGAGCGCTTATCTTTGATGTATCTTCCTGCAAGAGGATAAAAGAGTGTTAACGCTTCTGATAATGACTTTTGCAACAACTCACTTTTCTCTGAATTTTTTAGACCGGGTTTCTCCTCACTGGGTAGATAACAAAAAACACAAGGCAAATAAGCTGAAGTGGCAAGTTGATCTAGATATGATATTTGCAAGGTTTGAAGGTGTTCAGGGGTGGGTGAAGATGGTGCTATCAATTTTCTTGACAGAATTTGCACCTTCATATTTTCAACAAGTTGATATCAATGCGGAAGAAATGAGACTAAAGAGAAAAAACTAGCTGCAGTTGAATTCTGCTTTGGAACGAGTTGCATGCATGTATATAGACCTGGCAAAACGGGTATTGACACGACAACCCGACACGAACCCGACACGAAATCAGCAGGTATAGGTCAGAGATTTTCAACCCGTTTAGTTAAATGGGTCGACCCGACACGACACGAAAATTAGCAGGTCAGGTAGCGGGTTGACCCGCCAACCCGATAGGTACCTGTTTATGACCCGATTATATTTAGGGTATAGATATTTTACTGATTTAATATAAGACTTATCCAATATTTAAGGCTAAAGTTACTAAAATTATCCAATAATACTTCTATAAATGCTTTAAAATATTATTATATTATGATTCTGCAATTTATAATTTTATTTGATGTATAAAAAAAACTAATTATATGCCTATTTGCTTAAAAATACGCAAAATAGAAAAATTTCAAACTCATTTTTAGGCTTGTTAGACTTAATAGGTAACCCGCGGGTCAACCCGAACCCGACACGATAATAAACGGGTTGGACACGACACGACACGATTATTAAATGGGTTGGGTTGGGTTGAAGATTTAGAACCCGATTACCTGTTCAACCCGACACGAACCCGATACGACAACACTAATTGTCAGGTCTACATGTATACATGGGGAGGGGACATATAATTTCCTCCTCTCTTCATAAAGAAATTATAATGAGTCATTAATGTGTACCTCCAGGGATACACTTGCATCATAAATTATTTTCACAAGATTGGATCTCTGTTCCAATGGTGAAAAATATAGTCATGGTTTCACTCTTTTACGATGAAAGGTGCAACTGGAAGTCATATGCAAATAGAATATTGAGAATTTCATTGAGAGATTATATTATAACCATGATTTGTGGGGACAATTAAGTAGAAATGTCAATAAAGATGGGCTATAAAGAAAACGATGGGCTATCATAAAAAAATGATGGGCAATAAAAAAAAAAACAAAAAGGATGGCACAGACTATTGGGATAGAATGCAGAAGCCAAATACAACTTGCACTTACAGGTTGTCAACTGATAGTAACCGGGCATGCAAACCTGACAATCAAAATGCAGCGGAAGGACCCGGTACTCATGGAGGATCCAAGTGAAGCCAAGTAAATCGAATAACAATTTTTCGTACCTTGCTTGGTTGAGGTCTTTTACCCAACTGTAGTGTAGAATCAGCAAGAACCCGACAAGAAATCCGGCTCCTCTACGATATCCTCACGAACCGTCGATAACTAGCCGGAAATCGTCTCACGACTACCAACCCGAGCACTCCCGAACAGCAGTGCTAGCTGCAGATTTCCGGGAGCTTGAACTTGTGTTTGATGTGTTTCTTTCTTTCTCAAAGAAAGGGGTGTGTGTGTGTGTTCTTACAAAGTCTGGAAAAACTCTCTCAAGTCTCAAAACCAGAATGAATGAACTCACAAGCATAATCTGATTATGCATACACTAATCCCACTCAACCAAAAGTATGAGACAATGACCAATACCCTTGCCCATCATGATTAGGCTTTTGTCTAATCATGTCTCCATTATCTCTTAGTGGGATTACACATCACATGGAATCAATTTGGTTCAATAATTCAGACAATTAGTGAACCAAAGCAATCCAAAACGACCCTGGTCTAACTACGGCCCAACCATGGTCCAACCATGGTTCAACCACCAGCTCGAATCAACAGTTCTAAGTGTGTGACCCTGTAGGCACTTGTAACGTTTGGTAATAATTGTAAAAACTCATTTTACAATTATAAACAATGAGCGGCGTCTAGCAACACATCATTGCTACCCAAACGACAAGATCAGTACTGATTCATTATGCCTCAGAACATGTCACCGTCCTTTCGTCCCATTATCAAGATCAAACACGAGACATAGAATATGTCAATCTCGTATAAGTTTGATCCAACGTTTCTTGATCCCCGAGTTAACTGTGTAAAACGGATACTAATGATATCACCATATCACATAATCCGAGCATGGCCATGCATTTACAGTTCAACTCTATCAAGAGGCCCAACTGATAATATACCCGTTATATGGGTTGGACGAATTCCATCTTGATCATACAAAACCCACTACACATTATATCATATACCCAATGATTACATTAAGGTCTACTCAGTTACAAATAGCCAAGAGTAATATCAAAGTATATGGCTCACATGTTGGGAACCTTGATGATCTCAGGTCTAAGGACAATACATATAAGAACCACTAATGACAATCATATAACGTTCCATGTAGTGTTCTTATGTTGGGTCAGTCCAGACCACAAGTTCTCTAACTTGTACCCGTATGTAGAATTCATATCTCATATAATTACAAACATACGCTAGTTTTAATTTATTATTACAACCCATCCATAATAATAATCGACTAGGGACATTTAAGAATATAAAATATTCTAGAGTTATAAATACATACAAGCGTTTATGTCACAAACATATTTATTGGAATAACCTTAATGTATTTACATGACTATGTACAATCATCCAATGATTGGGTTTTGGGCATATTATACTAACATCAACTTCTTCAGATTCGTTCTGGGAGAAAAGAAGCCAAATAAAATAAAATAAAAAAAATATTTTCAAGTTTTAAAGAGTGCTATCAATTTTCAATACATGTTTGAACACTCCATCTTCTTTTATATTCACAGTTATAGAGATGGAGAATCAGCAGACCGACAAGTAGAGGGCTTCATAGGGCTGAGAACTGAAAAGCCTTTTACTAATTGGTACAAGCGAGGTGCTTTTATCATAGATTTGCGAATTTAAACATGCCTCTATGGCAATATATATGTCACGCAAAGGCCTGGATTTAGAATCATGCAATGGTATTTCGAAATTCGATGTGGATCCTTACGTCGTAATACATCAGCACTCAAGATCCCAGGGTCAGCCATGCCTCCATCCCATCCCCCATCTTTTGTGTCCATAAGTACAAACACATTCCTACGTACTAGCTTTGAGGGACTTGTCACTCAGGAAGGCTTTCCTAACCCAATATTTGCTTCATATTTTGGGAACCTACACCAGCTAGTGGAAATACAACAGTCAAACCTCAAGTTTTTCCAAAGCCTTTAACAGTTCCCCATCAGCATTGTTCACCAAAGAGACATGCCATTAGCATTTGAGGCTTTTGCAATATTTGATACTATGCATCTTATAGCATCAACGACTTGCCAACTGTGAACACTCAAATTTGACCTATTAATTTATTTATTTAGATTATATTAGTTTTCTAGAGCCCATGGTTATTAATTTAATTTTTAGACTTTAATTTAATATGTTAACCCAATTAATTGATTAATAGAACACTAAGGCCAGTTCTGCTTACCGCAGTCCCTGTGATTCGACCTTGTACTCTACACCGTGCTGTACACTTGCAGTATTTAGTGCGAATAAGTTTTTGGCGCCGTTGTCGGCGACTGCATCTAAATACTACTACTTAGTGTTTGAGAATGATTAGTCTCACTTTGTTATCCGATCGCTTTCTTTTCCTGTGACAGGATTACCAACACTATCGCTCACAGTATCCCTAGTAGTGCATGCAAACTAGAAGCCAAAAGCCTGATCTTGTATTCATCTTTGACATTGAGAGTTCTTTTGAAAAAATCAGCAAGAAAACTAAGCAACAGAAAGCAAAGGAGAAAGCTGAGCAAGCTAAGATGGCCTTTACTCAACAAAGACCTGGGGGGCAACAGGACCCACCTAGCGATGCGGATGGCAACATTATCAATCTAATCATGGTTGATCCTGTCATCAATCCCCCAGCCTCTGTTAATCCATAGTGCATCCTGCAACATGAAGCTGGCAATGAAAATATTGACCCTTTTGGGAATATCCTAAATCTGCCTATACACCAGCTCATGAGGCCTCGACACACAGCAACTACTGGAGCCATTGTATTGCCTGAAATCAATAATCCCTATGAGTTCTAAACCAATCTCGTCCAGATGGTGTAGAATAAGCAATTCGGTGGCTCAATGCTGGATGATCCTAGCCAACATCTGGAGGATTTCCTTGATATTTGTGCCACAACTAAGATCAATGATTGTTCAGAGGATGCTAAGAAGCTGCATCTTTTCAAGTTTCTCTTAGGGATGGAGCGAGAAGGTGGTTGAGGTCGTTACCTGAAGGCAGCATCACTACTTGGCACCAGATGGCAGAGGCTTTCTTGAAGAAGTATTTTTTGGACACCAAGATCGATGAGCTTCGTGGGGAAATATGCAACTTCAAGCAAATGCTTGATGAGACCATGGCGAAAGCATGAGAGCGATTCTAGGACCTTATACAGCACTGCTCAGGCCATATGGTTTATCCTCCCACCTTGCTAGGTATTTTCTATCGAGCTATGTCTCCTGAAGCTCGGCGTACCATCAATGTTGATGCCGGAGGCAAGCTCAAGCTAGCAAGGTATGAGGATGCGAAGAGAATCATGCTGACTTTAGCGAAAGATGATGAGCCTCGGTGCAACACCAGAGCTGTCCACCAAGTGGATCGGATGACCAACAAAGAGGTCAGATTGTTGCACTAACCAAGCAGCTCAAAGACCTCTCCATCACGTTCATACAGCCAGTAGCACATGTCCAACATGTTGCACAGAACAATAATTCCGAGATATGCGGAGGTCCTCATTCATTCCTTGAGTGCCCGGCTAACAATTCTGAGGAAGCAAACTTTATTGATCGCAGGCCTAATCCACCGCAAGGTAATTATAATTAGGGTTACAATCAAGGCTGGCATCCAAATTCGAACAAGGGTGATTATACTTAGGGACAACAGCCTCGACAGGGCGGTGCACAGGGAGGTCAATAGAGAGGTTCCTCAGATATGATGGCCATGATGAAACAATTATTAGATGGGTAGTAGAAGATAACGGAGGAGTTGGTTATGTTAAAGGCACACAACTGGATGATTGAGAATCAGGTTGCACAGTACTCTGCATAACTGCAGCAGCCACAGGGCAGGTTACCAGGGAAACTAAAGGCGAATCCTGAGGAGCAGTGTCTGATGGGCTTCCCGCAAGTATACGGGGTTGTTGTAGTACCAAGGTCGTCTCACAGGGATCTTTGTTAAGTACTATCTAACCGAGCAATTTATGATTATTTAGAAAAATAAATAATGTTGAGAATTGATGTTTGAATTGGAAAACAAAAGCGAAAAGAAACGATTAAAATTCAATAATATTAAATATCTAGGACTTCGGGTCACCCGCGTGACAGGCGGGAATACTCACCACTATACTACAACGACCCCGTATACTTGCGGGAAGCCCATCAAGTTTTTAGCGCCGTTGCCGGGGATCGGCGTTAATATTATTTAACTTAGTGATTAGGTTAATCTAGATTTTTATTTTTCTTTTTCTTTTTCACCCGTTTGGGTAGTTTTTCTTCTATTTCTTCTTCAGGTTTCTTCAAGTTTTACTGGAGGAGAGATGGAGGGACACGTAAGACGTGTCATCGAGGAGATCGAGGGAGTCCAATACGGACCTCGGCGTAGACCAGTCTGGGATTTCTCCATCCCCGATGTAACCCTTGCACAGTCCAGTGTGGTCCACCCAGCTGTGCAAGCTAATAATTTTGAGCTTAAGCCGGCCCTGATCAAAATGGTCCAAAACGATCCTTTTGGAGGTTCTTCCTCGGAAGACCCAAATCAACATTTGCAAGATTTCCTGGAAATCTGTGATACCATCAAGGTAGATGGAGTCTCCGAGGATGCTATCAAGCTGCGTCATTTTCCTTTCTCACTCAAGGATAAGGCGAAGGCGTGGTTGACCGCACAACCTCCTAGGATGTTTGATACATGGGCTGCCTTGTCTCAGGCCTTTCTGAAGAAATTCTTTCCACCCAAAAAGGCCATGACATTGAGGAACGGCATCATGGAATTCAAACAAAAGTCCACTGAATCTTTCTACGATGCATGAGAAAGATTCAAGGAAGCTTTGAGAAGATGTCCACAGCATGGCCTTTCCGATTGGCTGATCGTGGAGAAGTTCTATGCGGGCCTAAATGAATCCCTCCGTGCACACGTTGATGCTGCAGCCGGAGGTGTAGTCTTAGCCAAAGATGCTGAGGATGTATACGAATTGTTCGAACACATCGCCAGAAATAAATTCGAATGGCAAGGTGAGCTCACAAGAACAGCCAGAGTTCTAGAACTTGACGCAATGAGCCTGGTGAACTCCAAGTTGGATGCCCTCTTGAAGTTGAATGGGAAAGGACAATCCCATTCCTGCGCTAGATGCGAAGGAGGTTATTCGGAGTGCCCGACAGAGGGAGGCTCTGAGCAAGCATGCCAAGAGCAAGAAAGTTACATCAACTAGAGAGTCCAGAAGGACCCTTACTCAAATACCTACAACCCAAGTTGGAGGGACCATCCTTACTTCTCTTGGAAGCCTCAACAACCCAACCAAAATCAAACCGGAAGGGGTCCTCCCGGATATCCTCCGAAACAACCTACACAGGCATACCAACAGTCGTATCAGCCAGCTCCTAAAGATGACTTGCAGTCACTACTCAAGTCATTTATGGAAGAACAGTGACAAGTTGTGAAAGGGCTTTCTGACAAAATCAATAGTCTTGAATGTCAGATCGCTCAAGCTAGCCCTAGTCAGGGCAATTCTGGCAGATTATCGGGAAAACCGGAGGTAAACCCTAACGCTCAATGCAATGCAATCACTCTTAAGAGTGGTACTCAATATCCGGAGCGACAACCACCTCCAGTCCCGGTAATAGAGGGAGAGCATGGCCAGACCGTGCAAAAAGACAAGCCTGCGGCGCATGAGCAGGTTGTGTCAGCCGATAAAGGGAAGGCAAAGCAAAACAAAGTGAAAGCCTATGTCCCACCAATTCCCTTCCCTCAGCGGCTCAATCCTCTGGTGCATGATAAGAAGTTCGGACGTTTCCTGGACGTTATGAAAAAGCTCTACATCAATATTTCGTTCATATAAGCCGTGTCCCAATTGCCGACATACGCAAAATTCTTAAAGGACATCTTGTCCAAAAAGAATAAATTGATTGACTACGGGACGGTGGCACTGACGCGAGAATGTAGTGCGATTATTCAGAAAAAGCTTCCAGATCCCGGGACGTTCACTATCCCCTGCGACATAGGGAAGGTACGCATTGAGAGAGCACTTTGCGATTTGGGCGCAAGTGTTAGTGTGATCCCTCTATCGATCAGCAAACAGCTTTACCTAAGGGATTTGAAACCTACTGCTATGTCCCTCCACCTAGCAGATAGGTCTGTCAAGTATCCAGTGGGAATCTTGGAGGAAGTTCCTATCAAAATTGGGAACTTTTTTGTCCCGGTTGATTTCGTGGTTCTAGGCATGGAGGTCAATAACCACGTACCTATCATCCTTGGACGACCCTTTTTGACAACTGCTGGTGCCATCATCGATGTCAAAGGCGGGAAGCTCACATTACAAATCAGGTCTGAAAAGATTTGCTTCGTTGTTGATAAAGTGATTCGTAATGGAGTGTCAGATGACTCGTGCAACCGACTTGACAACGTTGAAGAAGCAGTTGAAGAAAATGCAGCACGGGCACACTGTGCAGATCTCTTGTTGGCATGCCTCGCCCATACAAAAAGTGTTAAGGATCCAGATCCAGAAATAGTAGGCTATGCACGCCAACTTGAAGTCTTGTCTTTGGCGTCTGCATAAGAAGACATGAGATTTGAGAAGTTAGATGCGATGCTAGAAGACTTGACAGAAGAAAATGCCCCGAAGGTTAAGAAGAAACATTTACCTCCTGAGTTCCAATGTGCATTATTAGAAACAAACTCCACACATCTAGGTGATATAAATGCGAGTTTTACTGAGGGAGAGAAGGATAAGTTTCTGAAAGATAAGGGACGACACAAGAACAGAATTGTGTATTCCACTGATGATCTTCTCAGGATTAATCCCTCAGTTTATACTCATGAAGGAGGCAGAAAAGGAACCAAACATTGGCGCGAGAGTAGCGTCCAGAAACAAGACCTAAGAATTGGAAACGGAGTCTTATTACCCAAGCTTTATCATCCAGAGAGCCTACCGGACATGAGGTCGTGGAACCGTTCCCAGATCCACCTTCAGCATGAGGTGCATCGAGTCCAACTACAAGACGTTAAAGAAGCGCTGTTTGGGAGGCAACCCACGGTTATTTCCCTTTTTCCGCAAATAAAAGTAGCAAGTTCAGGTTCTTTTAATTCTTCTGTTGTTTCAGTTTATTTTCTTTAAAACATTTTGGTCCGCAAGCTCATTTTTTGCTAAATATGATTGCTGCCCCCTCTTTTGTTTTCTGGAGTTTTCTAGCTTATCTTTGTGCAGTGAGGACACTGCAAGTTTTAAGTTTGGGGTGGCTATACTTTCAGCATAGTGGCTGCGGCCTTTTATTTCTTTTTAGCTTTCTTAGCATGATAATAAGTAATTTTCTTCAGTATATTTTTCGTTTTTCTTTTGTTTGAATAAATTTTTGCATTAGCATGATAATAAGTAATTTTCTTCAGTCTATTCTTCGTTTTTCTTTTGTTTGAATAATTTTTTGCAAGTTACAGATAAACCTGTTGGGATTAATTGGGCCAAATCCGACACAAGTACAAGGATTTCTCCGAGTTTCCACAATCGAGTCTCATTTCCGCTTGCATGAACATTGGGGATGAGTTCTCAAATGGCCGAGTTACGCTTGTTGGTAAATTTTTCACATTGTTTCGAATTCACTTCTAACCTCTTTGCATGTTTTATTTTTCAAAGTATATTTGGCATTACATCTTGCGTCTTAGAACAGGTCCACAACCCCATCAAAGCGAAATTTTTTACAAGGTTTGTTTCTTAGGGATAGGATTAAGGAATTCTTTTGCATAACCCACATTAACCACAAAACCTACCCATGTGTATATATTCACCTTCGTAAACCACTTTGGACTTTTTCCTGGTAGCCATTTTTTCTTAAATTCACATTCACTACCTTCACCCTTTGAACCTATGGCTATCATCATTTTTGTTTCAAACACATACACCCTTATGCATTTGCTCGGTCTTATCTTTCCCCTAACATTTGCCTAACAACAAGATCAGTGGTGGTTCATTTATACAAGGGCTCAACATAAGCTGCCTGTGCTGATTGTGGAGAATGGTATTCATTTGTCTACTACGCCTTCAGCAAAGAAAAGAAACAAGAGAGAGATACTTCACAGAAGAAGAAAAGAAACAACACAGAAAATTGTTGTATCTCGCAAAAAAAAAAAGAAAGAAAGAAGAAGAGAAGGCAAACAAAGACTCTCCACCGCACACTCAATTTTGAACCATTCCTCCTTACTTGGCTTTGTTACGGTGAGACCATTCCCTTTGAGCATGTGCATCTTTTGATTACCTTTTTCTCTTCTTTCTTAAACTCAACATAAGCCCCATTACAACCCAAATAAAGACCTTTTGATCCCTGAAATTCAATCCTTGCCATTAGTGGAGACAGGGAACTGGACCTGCATATTTGACCTTTTTTTTTTCAAAACTGCCAAATTCATTTTAGCAAACAGAGAGGGAAGTTGTGAATTTGATCAATTGGATTAAATGCGTAACAAAGTACATATTCGGACCATCTTGGCACTTTTTCTCACGGTTCTTGCAGGTCGGATGTCGGGACTTCTTTTCGTGACATTTCGAGATTTTCCATGTAACTTTAGTTCATTGGCCCTGTTGATTCCAATGGGTAAGATGTTCTCATCCTGGTTTTCACAAAAATTGCTTGCGGACAAGCAAAATCTTAAGTTTGGGGTGGTGATGAGTGTGCATTTTACACTCATTTTTGGGTCTATTTTACGTTTTTTGACTTGCAAATATTATTTTATTTATTTATTTATTTTATTTTCTTTTATTTTATTTTCTTTATTTTAATAAATCTCTTTTCCTAGTGTCTTAGTGCTCTTGTGCGGAAATGAGGACTAAAAGCCGATTTTCGGGGCAGTTTTGCAGTTTCTGCACAAGCAGCCTATGCAGCCTGTGCAGCATAGGCAGCCCATGGCCACGTGTCAAGCCTAGAATTTTCGGCCTTGATTTTTGGAAGTTGTTGGAAGTTTGTTGCTCCCTCCATGCAGATGCAGCCACATGTCCCTTGACTAAGCCTCCCTCCTTGGATGATGTAAGTAACAAGTCAAAATTGGAGGGTGGTGAAAAGAAGGTCTCGTGAATGGCTTCCAACTCCTTTTCTTTTTCTTCTTTTCTTGTACTTGCCACCTCTCATGCTCCCACATGCATGCAAAAATATAATCCATATCCTCTTTTCTCTTCTCCCCACGTTGAACAAGGGACAAGTGGTCAAGAGGACCACTTCTTCTTCCTATATAAATGCATGCATGCTTCCAAAATAAGTGGAAATGGGGTACAATTGTAAAACTACCCAAACCACCTCCAAATTTAGCATGTGGACCACCAGAATTCTTAAAATAATACTAGGAATATTTCTGGAAATTCTAGGCAAAAATCAAGGCCGAAAATTCTGGGCTTGACACGTGGCCATGGGCTGCCTATGCTGCACAGGCTGCATAGGCTGCTTGTGCGGAAACTGCAAAACTGCCCCGAAAACTGGCTTTTAGTCCTCATTTCTGCACAAGAGCACTAAGACACTAGGAAAAGAGATTTATTAAAATAAAGAAAAGAAAATGAAATAAAATAAATAAATAAATAAATAAAATAATATTTGCAAGTCAAAAATACGTAAAATAGACCCAAAAATGAGTGTAAAATGCACACTCATCAGTGTCAAGTAGTGACATTGAGATGTGGGAAGGACTAACCTGACCCTGTTCTTAAGCCAGTAAAAGGATGCTACATCAGGAGATGAAGGAAAAGAGAAGGCAGCGCCCGAGCCAGCGTCTCAGCAAGAAACAGCGCCAAAGGCAATATTGCCAGTACCCTATCAACCCCTTCTTCCTTATCCATAGGTTTACAAGAAGAGTAGAGTCGAGGAGTAACATAAGAAATTTGTAGATATGTTGAGCGGGTTGCGATTGGAGATTCCCTTCACGACCGTCTTGGATCAAATGGCCACCTATGCAAAATTTTTTAAGGAGATCTTGACCAACAAGCGCACAGCAGAGAAGCAAACAGTGGCCTCAACAACCAACTGCAGTGCTGTGCTACAACACCAAATTGTCTTTACACATACCCCCCATAAGCTTTAGTGCTTGGAGAAACTCTACCTCTCCAAGCTTAGAAATATTTAGATAGGCAGAAATTCTAGAGAAATTTCGTGGGAAGCATCAAGAAGAGGGCAGCAAGGTTAGGTAAAGAGGAGAACAAAGATAGAGCTAAGAAGTGAAAAGAAAGTGGGTGGAGAACATAACACAAATCAAAGGGCTAGAGGAGGGCTACAAGAGGTAATTCTAGATCCCTTTTCATCAATTGTTTACTGGTAATTTGATGATAATGACGTTGTTGCTGATGATGCAAGTATTGTGGTAATGCCATGTTTGAGAACTACGTGGGCTTTGAACCCGGTCGTCGGGGTACGTAGGTGGTTTCTAGTGGTGGAAACTCAAGCCCAAATATGTTTTAATTTCCTTCTATTTTAGTTTTGTTCATTATTTTCTTTATGTGATTTGCTTCCACACAATGCACACACACAAGGCATATAATTATTCTTCAATTGAGCAAAGTTTCGCCCCAACACGGATGGGTGCCTAACACCTTCCCGTCTGTGAACACCCAAATTTGACCCACGGTTTATTCTATTATTGTTGAGGTATAAATATGTTTATGCCTTTAATTAATAAGATGATTTGATTATTGGTATGAGTATGTTTGTGATTTAACGTGGCAGAATAAGGGTATTTTATTTGGTTGTTACTTTCTATTTATTTTTGCCCTTTATTATTTATTTAATTTGGGTTTTAAATAGATATTAAATTTGGGCCAATAAGATATAGATCCTCCAAAGATATTAACCCATTTAAACACATGGCCTACAACTAAATTTAATTCTAATTTTCGTAAAATTGGAGATTATATATATATATATATATATTTTGCCTATTTTGTGTTTTTATGGTAGTTTTAATAGAAAAGAGGAATAATTTGACGCGGGGTTGATAAAGAGGAAAATTAACGAAGTAGAATACAAGTTTAGGGTATTTTCTGCGTTAGGGAATACTCTAGAAGGCGTGGAAACCAACTAGGAATCGGATCGGAGGAGAAAAAGTAAGAAAAAAGGAAAAACTGCACAGTCGGTGGCAGACATGGTGATATGACCTCCACCACCGGCGAACAAGGATGACCACCAAGCCCTGGCGGTCGTCGCGACATGACCGTCGGGGCTGTGGCAGTCAACAATTCCAGAACCTTCTTTTTTGCCTCTTTTTTGCAATCATAGCCCACAACCGTCAAATTTAGGGGTTCAATCTCGACCCTTAGATTAATAGGACGATCCCCTTACCCCCTAAACACTATAAACAGACCCCCAATTATACACAGGAGGGACACACATTAGAACTATTCTCTGCACACCCGTAAGCTTAGAGCGCTTGGAGAAACCCTAGTTCTTTGAGTTTAGGAGTGGTTTTAGGAGTTGATATTCTGGAGACATTTCTTAGAGAGGAGTGGAAACAACCCAATAGCAAGAGGAGAGTAAGAGAGTTACAAGAAGGAGGCTAATCGGCGAAAATCATGAGAGCAAATAGTACAAACCCGAGAGGAGTTTTCTTCCCTGCTAAGTCGTGGGAAAAATCTCGATATCTCGAGCTACAGACATCGGATTGTTGCGTTCTTGGCTTCTCTAGAAAGCTGAGAGAGAGATCTACAACTTTTCTGTTGATACTAGACACTTATTCGGCCTCATTTAGCACTAGTTTTTGATTGAATTCAAGTCAAGATTCTATTGAGAAGCGAAAAGCTAACGGTAGCGAGAGGAGGGCTTCAAGAGGTAACCCTAACCCTTTAAATTCAATTTTTGCTGTTGTTGTGTTGCTGTGATGCTATTGATGATGATGCTTTTATTATCTTACGAATCCGTGTTAGAACTACATGGCTTTGACCCCGGTCACTCGGGTACGTAGGTAGTCTCGGTCTAAAAACGGGATGCAAGACAAATCTTGTTTTTACTTTATATTTTGTGGTGTTGATGCTGTGATGTCGCTGTGATATTGATAATTGTTGTTGTGATATTGATGTTGTTGTCATGATGATGGTGTTGCTATTATAACGTTGATATTACTATGATGTTGCTAATTTATGGGTTGTGATGTGTTGTTGCGATATTGATGAGATGTTGACGTTATGGTTGTGATGCTAATGTCGTGACTTTGATATTGATGTTGTTGTAATAATATTGATGTTGCTGTGATGTTTCTGCATTAACTGTTGTATTATGTGATGCCATGTAAGAACTACGTGAGCTTTGAATCCGGTCGCCGAAGTACGTAGGTGGATTCTAGTGGTGGAATCACAAGCTCAATTGTGTGTTTATTTTCTGTTTTGCTTTTCTTTTTTGCTTTTATTTCTGTTATTGTGTTGTTTGTGCATAAGGCATACATAGATCTCCAATTTCACATGATTTTGCCACAACACGGATGGGTGCCTAACACCTTCCAATTTGTGACAAACCCCTGAATCCTACATCTTTGGTTCGCTATGACTGGTTGCTGCGGGTTATGGATGTCAAGGTTTTTCCCTGAGTTTTTTCCTTAATAAAATTTGGGTGGTGACTTCTTTGATGTAGTGAGGGATCAAATTAATTTTTGGTCGGGTCCTCACACTGTCCATGACGAACCCCCAAATCCAACAATCTTTGGTTCGATATGATCAGTCCCTTAAGATATGGCCTCTGAAAGAGGTCGATGCCTAATGGTTTTTCGTTGATATTTCCGAATAAAATCATGTTGGCAACTCATCTGATTGTTGGATTGTAAGTTAAGAAGAAGGTGTAAAGGAATAGGTGAGGAGGCCAAATTAATCTTTGGTCGGGTCCTCACAGCTCACAGCAAGTCCTTGAGGTGCTGACCCGAGATGATTCTCTCAATGGCGATATTGACAGCCCTATTGCCCCGCATGTTGCACCGGTAGTAGAATTAAAGCTCCTATCACCTATGAGGTCTCGACCAAAAATTAATTTGATCCCTCACTTTAACCTTACACCTTCTTCTTAGGGTCAACCCAACATCAATGGAGTCCCCACCCAAATTTTTTTAAGAGCAAAATTCAAGGAAAAACCTGATATCTGTTACCCGATGCAACCAATCATAGCGAACCAAAGATGTTAGATTCAAGGGTTCGTCACAGACGGGAAGGTGTTAGGCACCTATCCATGTTGGGGCGAAATCATGTGCAATTGAAGATCAATGTATGCCTTATGCAACAACCAACACAACAACAACAATAAAACAAAAATAAAAGCGAAACAGAAAATAAACACATAATTGAGCCTGAGATTCCACCACTAGAATCCACCTACGTACTCTAGCTAACGGATTCAAAGCTCACATAGTTCTTACATGGAATTACAACAGCAACACAACACAACAGCACAACAGCAACATCACTATAACATAATAAAAAGAAAACTCACAATTCGACTTGCATCTCGTTGTCAAATCGAGACTACCTACGTACCCGTGTGACCAGGGTCAAAGTCACGTAGTTCTACATGGATTCACACAAAAATCACATTATCATCGTCAATAACATCGCAGCAATAAAACACAGTAGCAAAAATCAAATAAAGAGGGTTAGGGTTACCTCTTGAAGCCCTCCTCTCGCTCTTATAAGCTTTCCGCTTCTCAACAGAATCTTAGCTTGACTTTAAATCAAAATTGGTGCAGAAGGAGACCTAATCAGTGTCTGGCATCAACAAAAAAGTTGTAGATCTCTCTCTTATCTATCCACAGACTCTAAAAACGCAGTATTCTAACATCTATAGCTCAAGATATTGCGATTTTCCCATGACTGCATAGAAAAGAAAGCTAGTTGGTTCCCACGCCTTCTAGAGTATTCTGTGACCTAGAAATTACCCTAAACTTGTCTCCTACTATACTACTTTTTGTTTTTCATCAATTACACATCAAATTATTCCTATTTTTTATTAAAATTGCCACAGAAACATAAAACAAGCAAAATATATATTTAATCCCAAATTTCCACGAAAAATAGGATTAAAATCCATCGCAGACCATGTGTTTAAATGGGCTAACATATCTGGAGGATCCATATCCTATTGGTCCAAACTTAATATCTATTTAAAACTCAAATTTAAATAAATAATAACGGGAAAAAATAAATAGAAAAAAAATAACTAAATAAAATACCCTTATTCTACCTCATTAAATTACAATCATATTCATGCCAATAATTATCTCATTAATCAAAAGCATAAAGATATTTGTAACTCAAAAATAATATAATAAATCATGGGTCAAATTTGGGTGTTCACAGATGCCCTCGTTGGTAAGGCTTTAGAAAACTGAAGACGAATCAACAAAAAGAAGAACAACCAAATTTGAAGGAATTTGCTATTTTTGATACTGACGCTTGACATGCAGACCATAGGGTTGGAGCATTTCATGTCCCGAGGGTTTCCTCTGGGGAATAGAGAATCATCTCTTCCCTAATTATCCGCTAGGGATAGTACTCCACTAGGGAGGGATCAACGTCGCACGACTAGTCTCGGTGTTGTTAAAGGGTATACAAAACCTGACCTTTAACCTAAACTGGAATAGATTTTAGTGTAGAAAAAGGTGCTCAAGACCTCTTCCCTTAACCTAAACTGATCAACTCGGTGTAGGAGAGAGTGTTCAAAACCCTAACCTATAACCTAAACTCCATGACTCGGTGCAGGAAAAGATGCTCAAAATCCTAACCTGTAACTTATTTTCAACATCTCGGTGTAGGAAAGGATGTTATAGACCCTAACCTGTAACCTATCTCAACATCTCGGTGTAGGAAAGGATCTTCTAGACCCTAACCCGTAACCTATCTCAACATCTCGGTGTAGGAAAGGATGTTCTAGACCCTAACCCGTAACCTTAACTCAACATCTCGGTGTAGGAAAGGATGTTCTAACCCTAACCTGTAACCTAACTCAACGTCTCTGTGTAGGAAAGGATGTTCAAATTCCTAATCCGTAACCTATTCTCAACGACTCGGTGTAGGAAAGGATGTTCTAGACCCTAACCCGTAACCTAACTCAACATTTCGGTGAAGGAAAGGATGTTGTAACCCTAACCCATAACCTAACTCAACATCTCGGTGTAGGAAAAGGATACTCTAACCTTGACTCGTAACCTGTCTCAACATCTCGACTAAAAAAGGGTGCTCTATCGGCTAGCATCACAAATCACAAGGGAATCTTCTCATCCCAATAAGTCTATCCCAGCGTCTACTAAGGTTTGAATTCTATGAATCATGGGGTGCTCTACCCCAAGGCACGTGCCATACCTTTGCATCAGTAATTAACTTTAGCATCGTCATTCGATGGGGTAGCATGCCCTAGGAAGCATCAACTCGAAGCAGGGGGTAGCATGCCCCAAGAAGCATCAACTCGAAACACGGGGTAGCATGCCCCAAGAGGTCAACTCATTCTATGGGGTAGCAAGCCCCGAGAAACATCAATATCGAATCATGGGGTAGCATGTCCTAGAAAAACCAACTTAAATCATGGGATAGCATGTCCTGATGAATCAAATTAGATAGGCAATGGGGTAGCATGCCCCAGTAGATCAAGAAAAGTAGAGGGGTTGCATGCCCCGAAAAATTATTTCAAATCATGGGGTAGCATGTCCCGAAAATTCCTTTTCCAATTCGCTCAATTCACTATTCCAATCTTCTTCACTTCTATCAAACAAGGCAAAGCCTAAAAGGTTAAGAGCCAAAGGGTTGCCCTTTGCATGTTCTACCATCTTCACTGATTGCTTTCTATGCTCTGTTTGCTTTCTATGCATTATTGAAGGGCATGTTTGCTTGAAGGCACTGAACCGGAAGACCTGAAAGGGTTCATCAAAACTAAGCTCCCCAACCTTGTAAACAACATCTATTAATAATTAAAAATGGAATATTTATAGAGAAGAAGGAATATAGGGTTAGAAATTGAATGAAAACACTGATATGGCATTAAATTAATTTACAAGATCCTAAAATCGTGAGGTGGGAAAAGAAATTTTTATGATAAAAAATCTAATTTTAGAAATAATAAATTAAAAGAAAAGATGATGTGGAGAATTAATAAAATTATTCAATGGGACAATGACACATATGTTTGAAAGAATCTCTTTTTAAAAAACTCTTAATAACTCTAGCATTATTAATTGACAAATTCTAGAGAACATTCTTGTCCCTACTTGTTATGATAATTTTACTTCCTTCACCATTGATTTCTTGATATCTTGCTAATAATTCTTGGAATTGTATGGGGATTGAATCGTCAACATCATCAAAACCAACCAGAAACTTACCATGCCGTAACCTTTCTTTCATAAAGTTGTCTTAAACTCAACAATGGGCCATATTGGAACTTCTTCCATCCAACATATCCATCAGAATCTTCCACACAGTTAAGTTAAAAAAAAAAAAAAAAGAATCTTCCACACAGCTACTGCTCCATGCATGCCTTTTCAAATGTTCCCTAACATTTGCAAGAAACTGGAATCCATCGAACTGAGGATAAATACGACTAAAACACAATTTCTGCTATGGTTGCCTTGCCTATGCCACCCATTTCCCCATATACCCACACTATGAACTTTGGTCGATTCCAAGCACAATAGAAGTTTAATATTGTTGAATTGTTTTTGGACAAAATGCAGTCATTCCATTCAGGTTTCAGACTACAACTGTTGAATTTTTTAAAAAATATATCTACAAGAGGTAGAGAAAAATCTCTACCAAAAAAATGGTAGAGAGAAAAGCTTGTTTCGCAACATGATTATCAAAGCATAACTCAGTATATTACATGTGCCTCCTTGAATGATAGAGCTTGAAGAAGAAGAGGGAGAAGAAAGGATAGAAGTTTACTATAGGTTGCGTTGACCGAAATGTCTCGGACTGGTGACAAATTCGGGACGTGGGTTCATGCTTCCTTCTTTTCCAAAATCTCCAGCGAGACCAGAAATCCCAACGAATGAAGATTCCTTGGGGAATCCATAGCGTATACTTTTTTTTTTTTTGTATTTGGCTCTGGTTTCATTAGACATACACAACACAAACCTTGAAGGGAATAATTAGGAATATATACTGTACTATAACAAGTTTGAACTTCTTTTCTGTTGTTTTCTACAGAATTGACTTTGCTACACAATGGTTGCAGCACTACGCTATACGTGATAATAACAACTTTGGGTCCAACTTTATTTGATTATTGCCTTTACTTCTTTTGTTTTTTTTCGAAATTATTGCCTGTACTTTTTCCATGTCCGGACATAAATGTTGATGGACAACCTAGAATGAAATTGTTGGTTGTCCATCCCTTATCGAAAGCTTAGATCTATTTAATCCGGGTCGTGCACCTGAATATAACTACAATGAGTAGTGAAACGCCCCGACCCGTATTTACCGTACACAGTAAACACGAGCCGGAACTGTGACAACCCAACCAAATAAACCCAAGCATACAGTGTGAACAATAATAACTCAGGCCCAACGGCCCAAAATAATAAAACAACATAAATAACATATCCGGCCCAATGGCCCAATAATAGCGAAAACATGCACAGCGGAAGACTTATAAAGACTCACATATACACTGTATGCATAAATGCAAACTATGGATCCAAGCCCATCCAAGGGATAACGCTGCAGCCTGTCTGGAATGCATCAAACCTGTACCAAAAATAACTCATCCTACGGGATGAAAGCCCGCAGGTGAGGGGTGAGTCCGAAGTGCTCACGACAATGGAAAGACGATCAATATGAACACTAAAAATTACTCAAGTCCAAAAACATAGGCTAAACAGCCCAACCAAAAGACTCGACCCAAAATCGGTCCAAGACCAAAAGACTCAAATAAAAATCCAATTATCCAATTTTATCTTTACCGGGCCCCGTCACGGATAAGCTAGGGTCGTACCAGGTTATCAACCTGTTCCTGGTGCCAGATCAACAAGAACCCGGGATCAACATCCCAATATCAAACTCAGGGATCAACATCCCAATCAAACCGGCATCAACATGCCCATCACAAGTAACCCAGATCATGGCACCACAAAACAGTCACAAACCATCCGGTCGTACCTCTACTTACCACGTGACAATTATAAAACCGTCATTAAAACCAAGTCACAGGGATCGACATCCCTAACCAAAATACCGAGGATCGACATCCTCATCACAATTCATTATTAATCCATTATTACTTAATCCAAAAGACACAGAAAATCATCCCGGGGATAAACATCCCAAAAACCAACAGGGCACCGGGATAGATATCCCGAGCCAAAACACAACAAAAGCACAGCATCCAACAATGCAACAACACCAAACACAATAACCGAGTAATAAGGCACATATTGAAGGAAATCCATCCTCACCTTGGCCGATTACTCAACTTCGGAAATAATGACCGGTCCGACACCGGCTCCTCGGGAAACTGCCCGATATCCAAACCTATACACAAAATCATACATACACATAAATGCACATAATCGGTACTATGATGCCCAAACTACGAAATTACCCATCCCGGTTCTTATCCGTTATTATTATCATTTATCGAAAATATTTAACCACACGTATATCCGAATATAATTTCGGTACTATATTTTAATTAAAATTCTATTCAAAATACTTCATAAAATAAGTATAATTCCAAAATAATAATCATCATATTTTTCCAGAAAAATAATAAGCTATTTATAATTTCTAGAAAATATTTATATGGTATTTATCTTTTTCTAAGTATATATAATAATATTTTCCAACATAAAATATAATTACCTTTAATTTCTAAAATACATATTTATATAATTTCCATAATCATAATTTTCCAGACGAAATAGTATGCATGCTAAATTTACAGATATTATTTTCAAGGTATATATATTTTTTTCCAATTTAATAATGGTTTCCAAAATAAAACTTAATTATTTAACCAAGTAAATATATTTATATTATAACAAAAATACCATATTTAAATTGGCAGTAATTTACTCAAAATAAATATATATATTTTTTCAAAATTATATATCAGAAAATGAATAAATAAATACATATGTATATATAGTTTTTTTTTAATTAAATGGACTGGGCCGTGAATAGTATCGGCCCAGACCAAGGCAGCAGGCTCGAAGCTCAGGCCCACGCCTAGATCCGGCCCAACACATCACAACCCAACCCACTTAACACCCAGCCCAACTGAACAGCACCTAGGCGCGACCCGACCAACTAATACGGGTCGGACGCGTCGCGGGTCTGCTTACCTCACGGGTCGAGCGGCTGGCGACGACGGCAGGCACGACTGACGGGAAGAGAAGACGGCCACGAGGAAGGCGACCTCGAGGCGACTCCAAGGCGGTGAAGAGGACGGCGTGAGGCGGCACGGCGGCGTAGCAGGAGGCGCGAAGAAGAGGATCCGTGGGTCTTCAAGCGGGTCGTCGGCGCGTTGCAGCCCGTCAGGCGGCGGAATCAGGCGAGGAAGGCGGGGGTTTGGTCGCCTCGGCTCTCCGAGCTCGGTGGTGGCGGCGGCGTGGCGAGATGACGGCCGGAGCTCTCCGACGTGTACAGTGAATGCCCGGAGAAGGTGGTTACTGTTCACCTTGTTATTTTCCTTTTTATTTCTTCTATTTTCTATTTTTCTCTTCCGATTTTCTTTTTCTTTTCTATTCTTTTCTTTTCTGTTTTCTTCCTTTTTTTTCATTTCATTTCTTTTTTTTTTCCTCTCTTCTATTTTTTTGTTTTTCTGATTTTCCCTTTTTTTCTTTTCTTTTTTTTCCTTTCTTTTTCTTTTTTTTTCCTCTCTTTTTTTTCTCTTTTCTCTCCTTTTCTCTCTTTTTCTTCTTTTTTTTTTTCCTCTCCTCCTCTCTTCCACCGGTTCTCCTCTTCTTTTATAAATGAAAAATTACTATTAGTCTTGTGAATACAAATAATGCAATTCGTCTGCATTACGGGCGAATCCGATCCGGACCAGAAAATAACCGATACCTCCTTAGTTATTTTCCGACGTGATTTTCCGAGAAATTCCGAAACCCGAAAAATACCAACTTAGTTCCAAAAAATCCACGGGAAATTCACGAGCGCGGAAAAACTCTCGGTTTCGAAAAACGACTCCCGATTTACCTTGAATTAATTACCCAAGATTAATTCAACAGTAAATCACGGTAAATAGACTTTTACAGTCCGGTAAAAATCCAAAATTTTTACCCGGGCTGTTACAGACTACCCACCTTAAAAAGAATTTCGTCCCCGAAATTCCGTCTTATCCGTGGGTCTTACCACGATAAGATTCTGGCACACTCTGCCAGGTATCCAACCTCAACATGAGATACCGCTTATACCCTTAAGCGACATCTCATCCGCTTATAAATACCAAATCTCACGACCGGCATACTCACACACAGTCGTGGACTCTCCACTGAGATCAAGGACAACCTCAGACTCCGAAAACAACAGCTACATCGGCGGCAAAGCTTTCCAAACAAGCTCCGATGAAGAGGAACCTCCGAAGAAACGCTTCAAGACGAACATCGTCGGCCTTAAGGAGCATATGGTCGTCTCTCCAAGACGGCAGAAGAAACGTGCCAGCAAGGAAGAGCCTTCTACTGATAGGAAAGGCAAAGGAACGGCGCAGAGCAGCACTCCACTTCAGACACTTTCACAGCTGAACGCTTCCCTGAAGAAGGTCAGCTCTGCGGTGATGCAGATCGAAGTGGCGTGTATGGCACTCTCGTCCAACGTAGAAAACTTAAGGAAGCTTGTAAAAGACTTAGAGAAGCAAGTAACTCAGTAGAGTACTTCTTCTCCTGTTGTAAAACTATTATGAATAAATAAAATAAGTTTTCTTTTAAAATAAAACTCTTGTTCAATTGTGAAAACGCATGCCAACAGAAAAATTAAAAACATCACAACACAAAACAAAAACCATCAATAAGAATATGAAATCAAATATAAATAAATTTAAAATTAAATCTCATGTAACAAAACCAAAATATAAAGAAGTTAAAACAGAAATATTTCTTGATCGGTGCCCGTACCGGACGTAAACATCCTCGGACCACGAAACGTAACTCGCACAGCTAACGGTGAAGTCTGTTAACCTCGTGAAGAAGATATCCGTTAACTCGAAAAGCGATGTTCACGGGATCGTCCTGTGTCCCTCGAAGGAAACGATACCCACTTGTTCACATTTTCCGCATAAGACAAAACGTCTGTCAAGGCTCGTATCTCTCCACGATGTCCGAACAGCTGTGAGCTTGTCGCACATGCGCTCTACTCGAGATACCGCCCCATCCGTCTAGCCTCAACGGTCACGGGTGCTTGTGATAAAAGATGCAAGAAAATATAGAAAGACCATAACAAGAAAAGACAAGGTAGCCAGAGCGAAAGAAAATCATGTGATGGAAAAAGACTGAAAAACTCTGGCATGGGTCCGAAAAACGCGTAAAGCAATAAATGCAAGCAACGGTAAAATTCAAAAGGCAAGATTCTTGAAAATCAAAAACGGTAATCACGCTCCCCATAAGAGTATAAAAGAGTAAGCGGTGATGTGTAAATCATCAAAGCATAAAAAGCAACAAAACGCTCAGAAAAACAAAACACAACGCTCCAAAAACAAACCCCACACGTCCAAAAACGATGCCTGCTCCCTCGTCAGTGTTCTTTGTTGAAGGTGCCAACCTTGGCAGAAGGAACCGACTGGCTTACAGCATGGTCAATGAACGTGCTGAAGAGCTGCCGAACGAGCTCGGCAGAATGCCACGACTGGTCTTTGTCGACGAGCTCTACTCCTCAAGGTTCTTCGTCACTCCAATGGAAGAGGTATTCTACCTAGAGGACAATGGAACACTGAGGACTTCATACTACGGCTCAGCAAACTCCGTGATGTTCTTCATCTCGGATAGGCTTCAAGAGTTCAACTTGGAGTCCACTTGCCAGACTGTGGAGCAAGGTGCTTACTACCAGCTTGCAATGACAGCCCAGAGCATACCCAGAATGACTCGGCTACCTCCAACCTGGCCAAAGGTACGTCTGCTGGTGTGGAACTGCAGAGGAGTTGCAAGGCGTGCTCAGGAATTCTCGCGAACCCTGAGGGACTTAAAGAACCAGTACAAGCCCAATATGGTTCTTCTGACGGAGACACAGTGGCAACCACGAGACGATCACGGTCTGATTCCACTCCGATCCCCTCAAGCTAACCGGTTCGAGATTCCTGGCCAGCGCGACAGAGGCGGCATGTGGCTCTCTTGGAGCGACAGAGTCACGGTCAACGTCAACAGCGACGCAAACAGCTTCCGTGTCAATGTCGTTGCAAACCGTTAAATGTATTTCCTATTTTTATAAATTATCAAAAATCCATGTAATATTTCCCTTTAAAATATAAAGTATCAATGTACTATTTCCCTTTGCAATCAAAATATTAATATTTCCCTTTATATCAAAATATCAGTATTATTAATAATATTTGCAATTTCGTTTATTTATGGCATCATTACCTCTTATGTGTATGTTCCGCGACAGCTGGCGTCCCTTGACTAGATCCATAATGCACTAACTAAAATGATATAAAATAATAAACAAATGGAGCGAACTATGCAAACAAGACAACAACACACATAGACTGCCCGACAAGACCTAACGCCCGCTCCGCTACCAAAATGAAACGCCCCGACCCGTATTTACCGTACACAGTAAACACGAGCCGGAACTGTGACAACCCAACCAAATAAACCCAAGCATACAGTGTGAACAATAATAACTCAGGCCCAACGGCCCAAAATAATAAAACAACATAAATAACATATCCGGCCCAATGGCCCAATAATAGCGAAAACATGCACAGCGGAAGACTTATAAAGACTCACATATACACTGTATGCATAAATGCAAACTATGGATCCAAGCCCATCCAAGGGATAACGCTGCAGCCTGTCTGGAATGCATCAAACCTGTACCAAAAATAACTCATCCTACGGGATGAAAGCCCGCAGGTGAGGGGTGAGTCCGAAGTGCTCACGACAATGGAAAGACGATCAGTATGCACACTAAAAATTACTCAAGTCCAAAACGACAGTCAAACCAAAAGACTCAATTAAAAATCAATTATCCAATTTTATCTTTCCGGGCCCCGTCACGGATAAGCTAGGGTCGTACCAGGTTATCAACCTGTTCCTGGTGCCAGATCAAAAAGAACCCGGGATCAACATCCCAATATCAAACTCAGGGATCAACATCCCAATCAAACCGGCATCAACATGCCCATCACAAGTAACCCAGATCATGGCACCACAAAACAGTCACAAACCATCCGGTCGTACCTCTACTTACCACGTGACAATTATATTACCGTCATCAAAAACCAAACTCAGGGATCGACATCCCTAACCAAAATACCGAGGATCGACATCCTCATCACAATTCATTATTAATCCATTATTACTTAATCCAAAAGACACAGAAATTCGATACGGGGATAAACATCCCAAAAATACCAAACAAGCACCGGGATAGACATCCCGAGCCAAAACACAACAAAAGCACAGCATCCAACAATGCAACAACACCAAACACAATAACCGAGTAATAAGGCACATATTGAAGGAAATCCATCCTCACCTTGGCCGATTACTCAACTTCGGAAATAATGACCGGTCCGACGCCGGCTCCTCGGGAAACTGCCCGATATCCAAACCTATACACAAAATCATACATACACATAAATGCACATAATCGGTACTATGATGCCCAAACTACGAAATTACCCATCCCGGTTCTTATCCGTTATTATTATCATTTATCGAAAATATTTAACCACACGTATATCCGAATATAATTTCGGTACTATATTTTAATTAAAATTCTATTCAAAATACTTCATAAAATAAGTAT
This sequence comes from Turnera subulata, assembly GCA_028386065.3. Classification (NCBI taxonomy): domain Eukaryota; kingdom Viridiplantae; phylum Streptophyta; class Magnoliopsida; order Malpighiales; family Passifloraceae; genus Turnera; species Turnera subulata. The sequence goes on from JAKUCV010005449.1 coordinate 381,157, forward strand.
AATTCCAAAATAATAATCATCATATTTTTCCAGAAAAATAATAAGCTATTTATAATTTCTAGAAAATATTTATATAGTATTTATCTTTTTCTAAGTATATATAATAATATTTTCCAACATAAAATATAATTACCTTTAATTTCTAAAATACATATTTATATAATTTCCATAATCATAATTTTCCAGACGAAATAGTATGCATGCTAAATTTACAGATATTATTTTCAAGGTATATATATTTTTTTCCAATTTAATAATGGTTTCCAAAATAAAACTTAATTATTTAACCAAGTAAATATATTTATATTATAACAAAAATACCATATTGAAATTGGCAGTAATTTACTCAAAATAAATATATATATTTTTTCAAAATTATATATCAGAAAATGAATAAATAAATACATATGTATATATAGTTTTTTTTTAATTAAATGGACTGGGCCGTGAATAGTATCGGCCCAGACCAAGGCAGCAGGCTCGAAGCTCAGGCCCACGCCTAGATCCGGCCCAACACATCACAACCCAACCCACTTAACACCCAGCCCAACTGAACAGCACCTAGGCGCGACCCGACCAACTAATACGGGTCGGACGTGTCGCGGGTCTGCTTACCTCACGGGTCGAGCGGCTGGCGACGACGGCAGGCACGACTGACGGGTAGAGAAGACGGCCACGAGGAAGGCGACCTCGAGGCGACTCCAAGGCGGTGAAGAGGACGGCGTGAGGCGGCACGGCGGCGTAGCAGGAGGCGCGAAGAAGAGGATCCGTGGGTCTTCAAGCGGGTCGTCGGCGCGTTGCAGCCCGTCAGGCGGCGAAATCAGGCGAGGAAGGCGGGGGTTTGGTCGCCTCGGCTCTCCGAGCTCGGTGGTGGCGGCGGTGTGGCGAGATGACGGCCGGAGCTCTCCGACGTGTACAGTGAATGCCCGGAGAAGGTGGTTACTGTTCACCTTGTTATTTTCCTTTTTATTTATTCTATTTTCTATTTTTCTCTTCCGATTTTCTTTTTCCTTTCTATTCTTTTCTTTTCTGTTTTCTTCCTTGTTTTTCATTTCATTTCTTTTTTTTTCCTCTCTTCTATTTTTTTGTTTTTCTGATTTTCCCTTTTTTTCTTTTCTTTTTTTTCCTTTCTTTTTCTTTTTTTTTCCTCTCTTTTTTTTCTCTTTTCTCTCCTTTTCTCTCTTTTTCTTTTTTTTTTTTCCTCTCCTCCTCTCTTCCACCGGTTCTCCTCTTCTTTTATAAATGAAAAATTACTATTAGTCTTGTGAATACAAATAATGCAATTCGTCTGCATTACGGGCGAATCCGATCCGGACCAGAAAATAACCGATACCTCCTTAGTTATTTTCCGACGTGATTTTCCGAGAAATTTCGAAACCCGAAAAATACCAACTTAGTTCCGAAAAATCCACGGGAAATTCACGAGCGCCGGAAAACTCTCGGTTTCGAAAAACGACTCCCGATTTACCTTGAATTAATTACCCAAGATTAATTCAACAGTAAATCACGGTAAATAGACTTTTACAGTCCGGTAAAAATCCAAAATTTTTACCCGGGCTGTTACAAGTAGTCTTGCAATAGGGATTTTCCGAATAAATAATATTCATGTCTGGACTCAGTAATGTTAATTACTGGAGAACACAGAAGGAAATTCTTTCCGGAGGGAAGAAAGTACTTGTATAGAGGCTTGATTGATATATATTTATTTCATTAGGACTGTGAACATAACATGTCCCAGAGGGATACGCTCAGTTTGGAAGAACAAATGGAGACTCAACAATGCCATTCACAATAGCATTTACGCCACTTGAAAGGACCATAACAACTCCCAGTGACGCCAACCCCTGGGTATTTGGCTGTGCATCGCCCTAGACAATCTGTTGGATCACACAAGCCAGGTGTTTCAGGAAGTATATCCTGGCATTTCTTGGCATCTACTTCAGGGACCATTGTGAAACCTGAAAGATGAGATCCATGTGAAAATAAAAAGGAGTGATCAACATATATATGCTCTTTCCTGAGTTCAAGAATGGAAAATAAAAGACAAACGAACAAGTCGAATAAGGATATAGTGTCTATAAAGATCCGTGACGCAAGTTAATCAAGCTACTGTAATGATGAAAATTAATATCACAACTGAGCCATCTATACGTGACACTACTGATTAAAGGAAGACAAAAAAAGAAAAAGAAAGGGAAGTTGGCATGGTACTGGAAAGCAAATATATAATCAAAAACCTGCAACGAAAACGATCAGAACAATCAAGAACACTTTGCAAGAAAGCTTCACCATTGATTCCTACAACAAACACTGGACGATGACAACTAATTACTATGTATAGTAAGAAGTTTTCGTTTAGTCCGAGGTGGGTGAAGTTACAAGTTGCAGGCTAGGAAGCTTATATATAGAACCACTCATTAACTTGATTCCTACTTCGTGCACAGTAAATTACAACTATATTACTTGCAGCAAGAAAAGTCAGTATGGCTAGAAAATCTGTGCCCAAATTAGTTATGAAATTAGCTTATATACATAAAAGTATAACTAGAAAATCTCCTTTTAAATTGTTGCTCTTGGAAACAAAATTTAGTCTAAATATAAGAGGTAACTTGGAGTCTGGATCTGGCGCGATCCCAATTAATGGAATTGGATCCCTTATCTATTATGACCGGATTATCACTCATGACTAATTATATAATTCAAGGGATTTGATTTCTGGATTAAGATCCTCCTACAGAGTAATGTCTTGTTGGTTGAATCTTGATTTTCAAACTTGGTGAGAATTTATTCTTACCTTATTTAAGGTTTTAAATTTTTCTTGCCTTACATATTTTACAGCCTGTTAAAACAAATTAATGGTATTTATTTCACAGGATCTCCCCTGTTGAATTATAAGATTGATTGACTAATTATATATTTCAAGGGATTTGATTTCAGGGATTAAGATCTACCTACAGAGTAATGTCTTGTTGGTTAAATCTTGATTTTCAAAATTGGTGACTTACCTTACTTAAGGTTTTAAATTTTTCTTTTCCTACATATTTTATAGCCTTAAAACAAATCAATGGTATTTATTTCACAGGATCTCCCTGTTGTATTATGTATACGATCCAAGCAATTATGTAATCGGTGTCATTATCCTTATCTATAAATATATTAAATCTAAGTCCCCCGTCTAGTGTTGATACATGTCCCCCTTTTATGGAAAACTCCCTTTCGTAGTGCCACGTGACAAACTGTCCAATTGTCATTTTGTCAAAAAAAATGATTAATATATTTGTTTAACTATTATTCTAAAAAAATATATTATTTAAATACTCCTACATTCTTAATTTACAAGTCATGAATTTAATCCAAAAAAAATTAATAAGTTATTAATTATGAAACGCCCCGACCCGTATTTACCGTATACAGTAAACACGTGCCGGAACTGTGACAACCCAACCCAATAAAGCCCAAACAATAGTGCATAAATCAATAAATTGGCCAACGGCCCAATAACAAAACTGAAAACCGGCCCTTCGGCCCAACAAGGAACCCGTCACCCGAACCCTGGGGACATCAACAACAATAACTATCTGGCCCAATGGCCCATATACCACAAGTACACAGCAGAGGTCCTAACGATATGCACAGCGGAAGACTCTTATCTCACATGACAACATATGCAAAGCCCAATGCAACTAATGGATCCGAGTCCTGTCCGAGGGTACGCTTCAGCTCGCCCGGTAAGTTTCTGCACTACAAACAACTCATCCTACGGGATGAAACCCCGCAGGCGAGGGGTGAGTCCGAAACGCTCACCGACGAAAGATAAACAGTGATATATTCAACCATAATACTTTTGAGATAAACACAACAACCACAACAATAAGCAAAAACTATCACATCGCAAGGGATACTGCCATAACAACTAACACATACTACACGACAGAGGAATCCAACTCAATCAACACATCAGAGGAGACCAACACGAACAACACGATAGAGGAATCCTACTAAATCATATCAAAGCCAAGACCAAAAGAATATTTATTATTATTACAAATTTTATCTTCCGGCCCCTGTCACTGGACAAGCTAGGGTCGTACCAGGTTATCAATTAACTCCGAATGCTAGGTCAAGAACCAATCCACATATCAGAACAACCGGATATTCGGCATATCCGAGCCACCGCGGATATTCGGCATATCCGAGCCACTGGGTATTCGGTATACGGGTTGGAGTCTGTTGTAGTATGGTTGGTCTATAAGCCGTATAGACTCGGTGACGCCTATAAGCCGTATAGGCTCGGTGACGCCTATAAACCGTTATCCGAGCCACTGGGTATTTGGTATACCCCAACCACAGGCATCAACATGCCAATCAAATCAAGTATCCAAACCAAGTATCCGACCGTAGCATCCCAGAATTAATCTTCAAACCATCGGGTCGTACCACTACTTCCCACATATATCATCATATCATATCAATTCCAACTTCCAATTTCCAATTCCCATTTCTCAATTATCCACAGTCAATAGTTTATTCCAGTTATTCAATCACAACACTGTCTACCGTCAACAATTTCAATATCCATAACAGTCAAACAATTATCCACTTTCCTATTAGCTCAAGTTACATAACAGACCATTCCATCAACAGTTTCATAACATCAATTACTCACAGTCCAACATCAATCACAACACAGTATCCAATAAACCAATAACAGTCATACAGCGGTTCAATCAAGCAAATCAACATCATAACAACAACAGCAACAATAACCGTAGCAGCCAAGTAACCATCACAATTCCATATTACCAAATATCCATCAACAACACATGTAACACCAATTATTCACAATTAACAGTTCATCACAATATCCACACGACCAATAGCACAGTCCAACAACAGCAACATCAGTAACCATAACAGTCAAATATCCACCAATGACCCTATCAGTAATTCATTCAAACAACAGAACACACAACTGTCCACATTGACCAGTTCATCAATATTCTCAACACAATATACACAAGTCTATCACAATCCAACAACAGCATCAATAATTCCACAGCAATCCGGTAACAGTCAATAATTATTCCAACAGAACAATCTAGCAGTAAAATACGCAAACAAAGAAACACACACAGCATTACGGGCACATATCAAGGTTTATCCATCCTCACCTTGGCCGATTACTCAACTCCGAAAATAATGACCGGTACGACGCCGGCTCCTCGGGAAACTGCCCGATATCCAAACCTATACAACAAAACCACATATATTCACATAAATGCACATAAGAGTATGTCATGATGCCAATTTTACGAAATAAACCCATCCCGGTTACTCATCTTTTATTATTATCTTTTACGGAAAATATTTACCGTACGTATTTCCGAATATAATTTCGGTACCATACTTTAATTAAAACTCTTCTTAAAAAGAAATATTTTCATTAATTAATTATTATTATTATTATTATTTCCAAATTAATATTCAACATAGTTTTTATTTCTGGAAGTTACTTCATATATGCGTATTTTTCCAAAACTATTTCCATAATATATATTGCTTGCCAATATTATTTACCAAATATTATTATATTAGAAAACCATATTTCCGGTAAATATAATTATACAACTTATTTCCTGAAAATAAATTACGAATTATAAATGTACATATATATATAGTTCCTAACGTCGAAATTACATTTCAACCATTATATCAACATAATAGTTTATTTTTTTTGAAATATTATTTATGTATACTATATATATACATTTTCCCATATTATTTCCATATGCATAAGTATTAATTGTTTTCTTTCCCAAAATTTCATAATAATCATATGTATTTTCCAAGAATACTTTTACAAATTATTTTCCCAAAATACTCCTTAATCTATTTTTCCAGTTTATTTTCTTCCATTATCATTATTATCTACTAACCTCTTTCTTTTTTTTTTTAAATTAATTAGTTCGGACTGGGCCAGGTCCAATTCCAAGCCCAAATGCTTAAACCCAATCCAATCCTCCCTATTCCATCTCACCCTAAGCCCACACTTAAAACCTAAAGCCCAAAGTAAAGGCCCAAGCCCATATGTACAGCCCGGTCAGAGCCCAGGCTAGGGACCCGTCGGGTCAACCCGGCCCGGCCACGACCCGGATGCTGAAACGGGCAGGAGGGGTTGTCTTCAACCTCGGTCTCACCTGCGTCTTCGTTGGCTCGGTGGTGGCGTGAGGCGAGGCACGTTCCGGCGACGAGGGTGGACGACGGCGCGGCTGCTGGTGGTTGCTGTCGGTGGCGTGGTGGAAGCGGCTGAAGGGAAGGCGCGGTTGATGGCCTGCAGCAGCGGCGGCGGTTGGTGGTTCGTGCAGGAAGAGGAAACGGGCTCGGGCATCGCGTCGGGTCTTCAGCCAAGCGTGGCGCGTCTGCGGCAAGATCGGGCGGCGAAGGTGGCGTCAAGATGGCGACGGCGAGAGGGAGGTGTCGACGGTGGTGGTGATGCGTGCGGGTGGTTTTGGTGGAGGTGGTGTGGGTGGCCGGCGACACTCATCCTCCTCCTCCTCTTTTTTTTCTTTTTTTTTTCCTTCTTCTTTTTCCCACTCTTTTCTTCTTCCGGTTTCCATTTTTTTTTTCCTTCTTTCTTTCTTTTTTTCTTCTCTCCTTCTCTTTCTCTTTTCTCTCTTTTCTTTTTTTTTCTCTCCTTTTCTTCTTCCTCTCTTCTGCAACTTCACCGGCTTTAAACTTTTTTTTTTGTTTTTTTTCTTTTTTTACTATTAGTCTTGTGAATCAAATAATACATTTTCATCCGTATTACGGGCGAGTCCGATCCGGACCAGAAAATAGCCGATACCTCCTTAGTTATTTTCCGGTGTGATTTTTCGAGAAATTCCGAAAACCGAAAAATACCAACTTAGTCTCGAAAAATCCACGGGAAAATCACGAGCGTGGGAAAACTCTCGGTCACGAAAAACGACTCCCGTTTTACCGTGAATTAATTACCCAAGGTTAATTCAACAGTAAATCACGGTAAAAAGACTTCTACAGTCCCGGTAAAATTCCAAATTTTACCCGGGCTGTTACAAATTATTTGTGAATATCAGTAGGTATTAAAGAGTTTAAGTCTCTTTTAAAAATTAGTTAATTCATTTATAGATGTGAAAGGAAGGGCTAAGTTCTAGAAATAACTAAGCATGTATGGAATGAAAAAAAGCTAAGTTTCTATATAATTAAAAATTTAATATTTCATACATTGAATGAGATACATTTACATATAAAAGGATAAAAAGTCTGTAATTATAAAATACTAAGGATGTATAGCATGAAAAAAAATTATGGCTCAATGAAACATCAAATACAATTACATGTACCCTTGAATAGATGAAATTTTTTTTGTAATTATGAAGCTTCTTTATTTATTTATTGTTAGCATTGAATAAAGATGTATATGGTAAATGAAGAGTCATGATGCGTGCTCTACTCTCACAAATGGTTCCTGCAAGTACACAGATAGTTGTAGTACTTTATCAAGGTCGTATCCACAGGGACTGTGTTGGATTTTTTACCCCCTTGAAATTGATAGGTTAGGCAAAAGAAATTAAATAAAGTGATTTGAGGAAATAAATAAAAAAATAAATAAACAATTTGAATAAAATTAACAGTAAGATTAAAGCAACGAAAGATCAGATTGAGGAAGATTTTAGGCGGCAGGGGTTCTCATGCCTCGTTTTCATGCTTAAAATTGCTCAATCGTGCCGCAACAGGCTGAGCCTGTTTGACGGCCTGTGTTTAATAGGATGTCTCGAAGGGGCTCCCAACCTGGAGTACTACCAATGACTCTCGATCTTATTGATAGTTCCTTAAGTCTCCGTCTACCCCCTGTCACTAGAATATACTTTCTCTTAAGAGTGAAGTTCATTGTTTGGGTATGTTTTCCCACAGTCTCTCCCAGTCTTCTCTCGAATGTCCAGGGAGTGAAGGCTGGCCACTGTAGGTCTAGCAACTTAGCGTCACCTCCAGTCTTTCACCAAGTCACTACTAAGTTGTAATATGCTTTTCAGTGGTCAATCGGGAATCTAATTAAAAGGGGTACTATCTCCTAGACTATACCTTGACAAGCTGGGCCTGTTGATGGCACGGTCTAGTTATAAAGGTTGGTTTTTGTAGGGGAGCTCAACCTACACTACACCCATTTGCTTTCGCTCACAGGTGTCTCCCAAGATTCTCACTAATCCTTAGTGCTCTCGCACCAGTCAAATCTAGGGGGTTAGGAATTGTGCTGAGGCTTGTTCCTCATTTAGTTTTCAGCCTCGTAAAAGGCTTTAAAACTAAGGGCTGGTTATTGATGGTCCAGTAGCTATGATTTCTCCCTCGGTTATTCACCTAGCTACCTGAAATCATGCTCGGGTTTGATCAAGACTCAAGCATGGATAAGGTTCACAACAGCCAAACAAGAAAATCGGTTAAGAACATTAAATGAGCAACTTATTGCAATCAAACAAAGGACATGATACACCCCTCAGCCTAAGAAGGGGTTGTTTAGTTCATAATCAGAATTACGAAAACAGAGTGGATAAGAGTTAACATAATGTTTAGAATGATTCAGAAACCAAAGGCGACATGATTTCTACCCAGGAGGGGGAATAGAAATGAGTCTTGTTGACCCCTTGACCTTTCTAGGTTCTTCCCTTCCAAGTGTTTTTGCAGAATTCTACTCCCTCAATTGATCGAGAGATTTCTCGATTCCTTCCTTCTTCAGGTTTTTCTCCTTTTATAGTCGCGACTCTGGCCCCTTTTTCTTCCTCTCCCCACTTGCTTGGAGGTATAGGGGTTGAGCAAATCGGCTGCCCACATGCTTGTCAGGGTGTAGCGCCATAGGAGGGGGGTGATTTCAGAAGTTTGGTTGATGTAGGCGAGCAAACGACTTTTTTTGGAGAGGATATTAGTTTATTAATTGAATTTTTCTCCAAGCAGAATGATTGCTGCTACCTTATCTTCAGGAATTATTCTGATATGCTCATGATATGGTTGCAGATGCCAGTTCTGCTCTGCTGCAAGTGGCGCGAATTTTATATTCGTTTTGCTCATTTTTTGGTTTCTGCAGAATACACAGGCTGAGGCTGTGTCTAGGGCTGTTTGCGACTTTTCTTCATTTATCCTCGACATTGACTGCAGAATCCCATTTGGTTAGCAAAGTGTTGCTAGGGCTATGTGAGTCGAGGCTGAGATAGTGGAATCCATAGGATAATCTGCGGTTGGAGGAGGGTTTGTGGCCTTCGACTGAATTAGTAATGTATGGAAGGCCTAAACATGTCCTGAAAGAGGCTCATGCTGTATCAAGGCTGTTTCTTCGAATTCTTTAGTAAAATCTTCCAAAATTCTTCGAAATTCACATGTGGTCACTAATCATACAGTAAGGGATGGAGTTTAAAGAAATATGATGAAATAATGCAAAATGAGGCATATGATCATGATAAAATGAGATTAAATGCATCGAAAATCATGCCCAAGACTATGCATATTTCACGCGCATCAAAATACCCCAAATTGAAGATTTTGCTTGTCCTCATGCACACAAAAAAAAGGAGGCATGATTTTGAGAGGAAGTAAAGAAAATTCCAATGCATCAGATTTTCACTAGGTTTCTTCCTTATGGTGTCCCATTTTAGGCATCTTCTTATTTCCTTCAAAACTGCATCGACTCTAGCCAAAATCCTTATCAGTAGTTTTTGTTGTAAAAATCTCAGGGATAATTCTGCAACTAACTTCCATTCTTTCTGCCATTTGAGAGAATTAGTTAAAGAATGAGAAGTGAAAAATAATATCTCATATGCTGACCCATTACCTCTTGTCTCCACTAATGTGCATAAGTCATCAAGCTAGGATCACTAGGACTTTATCTGTTGTTGTATTGAGGCTGGGTGAGGGTTGTCAAGGGAAGGTGGATGGTTTTCACAAGGGTCAATGGCTTGTGAACTCGATTCTTTTGTTCCTATTAACGAACAACCTGAGACTGTGTAGAGGCTGTTTGACCTTGTATTTTCTGCGGTCTCACGCTATTCAGCAACTATGTCTCAGTACTTCAGCCACTCTTGATGTTACTACTGACTCCATCAGATGGATTGGGTTTGTGTTGGGGTGGAGTATGATTTTCCAGATGTTGCCTTTGTCCTTCCTCCCTTTCTTTATTCTGTTTTTTCCTTTATTTTTTTTATTTTTTTTATTCTTCCCATATGTTTTTCATTTTTTGTTCTTTTTCAAAGGGAGGGTGGAGTTCGTGCATCTAGTGGCGTTTTAATTTTTGTACTGGCTGAATATGGGCCATCTCTTTCTAATCTTGGTCAAATCTTGCTCACAGGCTCATTGACAGGGTGAGGCTGTTCAGAAGAATTTGTGTCTTTAGACACTAATGGCCCCTGTTTATGGCTGCAAATGGTTTAGGTGGGGTATGCAGGGTGAATGAATGGAAAAGGGCCATCATAATTGTCTCAAATGGGGTTGCAAAGGATTGATGAGTGAGGTGTCGATTGGTGTAGTCTGTTTGGTGTGCTAAAGATGGCCTAGATCCTTTCCTTGCTTGTAGACCTTGCTTAATTTTCGCCTTGACAGAGGTAAGGGCTTGTTCTAAGGAGAACAGACTGAGCCTGTTTCATTTAGAAAATTCTTTAATAGGATCTTTCTCATCAGACAGAGTTCATGGAATGTAGTTGCTTGATTATTCCTGTTCTGCTTGTTTGCGAAGATTAGACAAGTCATGAGATTAGAATCTGAGCAGAGTTAAATAGATCAAGAGAAGGTGCATCAATAGAAAGACAGATTTACACTGGGAGAAACATGATGAAAATAACTGAAAATTGGAATCACTTAAACAAACATACAATACATAAAGACAAATTTGCACCATAAAATACCCCAAACTGAGAAATTGCAGTGTCCTCATTGCCAAATAAGAAAAAAAAAGAAGGGTGCAAACGGCAGAACAATAATACATAAAGTAAACATCATAACTAAAAATCAGAAGATAAAAATACTAGTCTAAGACCTGTAAACACAAAAATACCCCAAACTAAAAGTTAAGTTATATGGTGAGGTTATGTTATCCTAGACTAGGCCTATGATGCTATGCGATGGAGATCATTTCCTAGCCCTTTTGCGTGCTATAGATGGCTCTGTATCCGGCGGTGCTCTAGTCAGTGCTTTGGCCATATTGAGTAGATTGGTTAGCGTTTCTTGTATTGTGACGTACTGGCTCGTATACTGGTTGTGGAAATCCCTCAGGGCACTACTCTGGGCTTTTGCATTCCTTCTCAAATCAATAATGCCCCTGGAAAGACTAGTGCGCATCTCTCCCAAAGACGTTGTCAATCGTATCTCCTGCTCGGAAATGCTGGCTTGGATGCGCTGGATCCGGGTGTCTTGGGCAGCAATGGCCTCTTGTAGGCATTGTTGGTTCTACAGGATTGGGATAAATTGTTGCCCGAACCAGTCCTGCATCTGTTCGAAGATGTCGACGACTTGGTCCTTGGTTACTGACTGAGCTTGTCCTTGGGCCTGTGGTGGTATAGCGGGCTGACCCTGTAGTTGGTTCTGTGCTTCTGCATCCTGGTCATGTCCTGTTGCAGCAGCACCAGCTTGTTCCTAAGGCTGCGGTGGGGGCAAGTTTAGCCTTCCAAGTATGTTCGTGTCGATCTAGGTGGTGCCTTCCACCTCTTGGAATTGGCCTAGGAATAGCCCGTAGTGTCGGGCCAGTACTGTGATGATCCCTGCTCTAGGAAGGTACTTTGCGAGGCGCTGCTACAGGAATCACCGAAGGATGAAGGAGCCTGTGTTGAGCGGCTGTTAGTGGACCACACACCAGAGGATAAACAACTCCTTGGTCTGGACTGTCAGGTGGCTCCGATTCCTATCGTAGATGTTGCGGGATAGGAAGTGCTGGATTATTGTGAGGCTGCGGCTGTGAAACAATGTTGCGCTACTGCTTGACAAGTTGTAGCCTAGGGAGCCGGAGATTTCATTCCAGAAGGCCTCGGCGTTGTAGTTGGCAGGTCTTGCAGAGTGCCCTGTGTTGGGGAGCCCAAAAATCGAGTTAAACTGGGCCACCGTGAGAACCCTATTCTGGTTCCCTAGTCGGAAGTGTGTGACACCCTGTTCGTAACAGAATTAGCTGTAGAATTCGCGGGTGAGGTCCTCAAATGCTGGTTCTCCGAGAGTGACAAAACGCGCCCAACCAACAGCCTGAAGGTGGCGTCTTACAGCGGCTTGGTCTCCCAGTTGCTGTAGTGCCATCATGTCAATCCATCTACTGACAAGCACAATTTGGCTCTGTGTTGTCACCCAAGCCCTTCAGTGTTCTGCGTTGGCGGGTTGAAAACCAAAGCGGGCTGGAACTGCTTGCTCTTCCTCCTTTTCTGCGTTTTACGGTTGCGGGTTTTGGGGTTCCTGGAGGCGATCGGGGGAGGATTTTGATCGCACCTCTCTGATTGGGGTTGGTTCTTCCAACCTTGTCGGATTGGAAGAGGATGAGGGATTTGTTTTAGAGGTGGCAGAGTGGGTTAGTGGGGAGTCGGTTGGTTAAGGTCGGGGATGGTAGGGATTGCTGGTGGTGGGCTTGGTGTTTCTGGCGCGGGAATGGCGAGTAGTGTTATGGATGGAGGAGGTGTGGCGGCGGATGGTGGGTAGAGGAGGGCGATTTGCGATATGAGGAATTGAATAGGGGTGTCTTCTGGGTGGAGAATTTGTTGGGTGGTATGGTAGGTAGCAGTGGATGAATTTTAACAATGGTCTGGTGAGGTAGTATATGCGGTGGGAGGGTTGTTGGTTATTGGAGGAGGAGTGGGTGTTTGGTGTTGTGTTGCCCTTACCGGCCATGGTGTCAAAGGGTGGAATGTTTGATTTTAGTGGGTTGCGGGTTTCAAGAGGTTGAAGATGGATTGGAGGCTCGGGTTGGGTGTTGTATAAATAGGCAGTAAGGGTGGCGTTTGAGAGACGGGGTGAAGAGGTGGAAGATGAAGAGGTCGGTACTTCGGTAGGGGTGTGTCAGTTGGTGTAATCATTTCCCGCCCAAATTGTGTTTAAGTGTGCCTCCTTTTTCAGAATTGTGGGGGCGCATGAGTGACATGTGGAAAGTGGGTATGTGTTTGTGTTTAAATGATGTGGCACGTGACGTGGCAGGCAAAAGGGGTTGAAACCTTGTTTCCACTGTTTTGTATAGTAGTTAAGTCGAAATAGGCTGAGCTTGTTTGGGCTTACCAAACTGTAAGATGGAAATAAGAATGGTTTAATTCTTGAGTTTGCCTGCCATTTCCGTCGATCGCTTTTTAAGAAGTTCCCCTATGTCTGAATGATGCTTAGATACGGGAAGTTAGCTCTCCGTTTAGTTCAGGTTATATTGGAAGTCCAACATAGGCTCAGCCTGTGTGAGTCTGTGCGAGCCTGTGTGGGTCTGTGCTATGCTAAACGCTCGTTCTAAGGACGAATTATGCTAACAATCAAAAGAGACATAGGAAAACTTTCCTGACTGGTCTCTGACTTGGCGAATTCCTTATCAATCCGACAACAGTACCTGGTAAATTGTAAAAAAATGCACCATAGGAAATTAGAGGAAATAAAAGAAAAGAAAGGAAACAAAGAAAACTAACACTGTCTACACTTGGATGCACCCCAAGTGTGCGCTTCTTTTACGTCTTTTAGCTAGACATTTTGCTTCCTTCTAGATGGTGGGTGGGTCATGGAGCAGTTGAGTCTCCTGATAATCATTGGCGATAGTGTAGTAGGGTTTCAACCTTTGTCTGTTCATCTTAAATGGCCCCTTTCGCTGATTGAAGATCTCCACAGCCCCATGAGGGTAACAGCGTGACACTGTGAATGGTCCAGACCTTCTTGATCGAAGTTTGTCAGGAAATAGCTTGAGTCGAGAAGTATAGAGGAGGAGTTGGTCTCCTTCCTTGAACTTCTCGGGTTGGATGCGACTGTCATGCCATGTCTTGGTCTTTTCCTTGTACAACTTGGCATTTTCATACGCCTCCAGTCTTAATTCATCTAACTCATTGAGTTGTAATAGCCTTTCTCCCCTACAGCATGTGTGTCGAAATTTAGAGCTTTAATAGCCCAATATGCCTTGTGATCAAGTTCCACAGTTAGGTGACATGCCTTCCCAAGGACCAGACGGTATGGGGTGGTGCCAATGGTAGCTTTGTAGGCTGTGCGGTATGCCAGAGGGCATCATCAAGTTTCACTGACCAATCCTTCCGCGAGGGTCCCACTGGTTTCTCCAGTATCCTTTTGATTTCCCTGTTGGTGACCTCAACCTGGCCACTGGTTTGAGGATGGTAAGGTGTGGCCACCTTGTGTCTAATTCCATATTTTCTTAAGAGGGCCTCAAATTGTCGATTGCAGAAATGCGTGCCTCCATCACTGATTATAGCCCTTGGGGTTCCAAACTGTGTGAAGATGTTCTTTTTCAGGAATCGCGTCACAACCTTGCCATCATTGGTTGGTGAGGCGATGGCTTCCACCCATATGGACACATAGTCAACTGCTACTAAAATGTAGTTGTTCCCATAGGAGCTGGGGAAGGGTCCCATGAAGACGATTCCCTAAACATCAAAAAGTTCTACCTCAAGTACGGCTTGCTGCGGCATTTCTTGTCTTCTCGATATGTTTCCTGTAAACTGGCACTCCTTGCATGTAATTACCCACTATCGTGAATTTTTGAATAGGGTGGGCCAGTACAAGCCAGCCTGCAAAACCTTAGAGGTTGTCCTGGTCGCGCCATGATGTCCTCTATACTGTACATTGTGGCAATCGTGTAGGATCTGTGTCACCTCCTCTTCAGGAACACACCTTCTGATCATGTCATCTCCACACCTTTTGAACAGCAAGGGTTCATCCCAAAGGTATTTCTTCACTTCGGAGAGGAACCTCTTTCTTTGTGAGTGGCTGAGTTCTGGTGGTAGAGCTCCACAGATAAGTAGTTAACAATTTCTGCGTACCACAGCATGAACTTGTGGGTGACACTGTGGATTGTGGCAATGAGACTTTCATCTGGGAGATCGTCATCAATTGGTAGGTCTCCCATAGGTATGTGTTCTAAGGGTAATCTGGATAGATGGTCAGCTACCACGTTCTTTGTGCCCTTTTTATCTCGAATTTCCAGGTCAAACTCCTATAGCTGGAGGATCCACCTTAGGAGTCTCGGTTTGGTCTCCTTCTTGGTAAGCAGGTACTTTAGAGCAGAATGGTCAGTATGAATGATGACCTTAGAGCCTAATAAGTATGCTCGGAATTTGCCAATGTCAAAGACCACTGCTAGAAGTTCTTTTTCAGTTGTTGAATAGTTAACTTGTGCATCATCCAGGATGCGGCTGGCATAGTAAATTGCGTGGAGCTTGTTTTCCTTCCTTTGTCCTAGTACAGCCCCCACTGCATGGTCACTAACGTCACACATGATCTCGAAGGGGAGACTCCAGTCTGGTGGTTGAATGATTGGAGCTGATGTCAATGCGGTTTTTATCCTGTTGAAAGCATCTAGACAAGATTCATCAAACACAAACTCGGCATCCTTACTAAGGAGGTTCGTCAAAGGTTTTGCAATCTTTGACAAATCCTTAATAAAGCACCTGTAAAAACCAGCATATCCTAGATAAAGCTCTAATTATCTTGACAGAATTTAGAGGTGGAAGTTTTTTAATTATTTTAAATTTTGCTTGGTCTACTTCTATCCCACGACCAGAAATTTTATGTCCAAGAACAATACCTTCTGTCACCATAAAATGACATTTCTCCCAGTTGAGCACAAAGTTAAAAGCCTCACAGCTTGCCAGAACTTTTTTAAGGTTAGCTAAACATGCATCGAAAGAAGCGCCATAAACAGAGAAATCATCCATGAATACTTCCATTATTTGCTCGATCAGGTCATGGAATATGGCTATCATACAACGCTGAAATGTGGCAGGGGCGTTGCACAGGCCAAATGGCATGCGTCTATATACAAATGTCCCGTAAGGGCATGTGAATGTGGTTTTCTCCTGATCACTCGGGTGGATAGGGATCTGGAAGAATCCAGAATATCCATCCTACTAGCAAAAATGTGTGTGTTTAGCTAATCTTTCTAGCATTTAGTCAATGAATGGCAAGGGGAAATGGTCTTTTCTAGTGGCTTTGTTTAGTTTTATATAGTCAATGCACATTCTCTGGCCTGTGACAGTCCTAGTTGGTATTAGCTCCTCTCTTTCGTTCCTTACCACTGTCATCCCCCCCCCCCCCCCCCCTTCCCCCCTTTTTAGGAACTACATGCACTACACTGACCCATGGGCTATCTGAAATTGGATAAATAATTCATGCATCTAATAATTTCAAAATTTCATTTTTAACTACTTCGTTCATGTTTTAATTCAATCTTCTTTGTGGCTCTATTATGGGTTTGTTGCCTTCTTCTAGAAGAATATGATGCATGTAGAGATTAGGGTTGATACCTGTGAGATCATCAATGGTATACCCTATTGCCTTACGGTGCTTGTTGACAACAGTCCGCGCCTTTTCCTCTTCCTCCTGTGAAAGATCAGTTCCAATAATAATGGGAAATGAGGAAGTCTTAGGGTCCAATTAGATGTACCCGAGTTGGAGTGCTAGGGGCTTCATTTCCACCTTTGGTGCTTCCCTTGCAAGTTCAGGTTTTGTAACAGGCTTTAAGATAGCATCAGTCTATTATTCTACAATATGGGCCTGTGCGTCAATTTCTGGCTCTGTTCCTTCTGCCAGAAATTTTGCTACCTCGTCTCCATCTTTGAGTCTATTGACTAAAAAACCTATTAACTCGTCATCAGGTGTTTCCATGAGTTGAGATGCCTTGACTAACACATCAACAGGGTCTAGCACCACTTCTACCATGCAGCATTGTCCTGCCCCGAACTCGTTCCTTTGTGCCTTTTGGATATTGAATTCTACTGTCTCCTCTCCAAGTCATAGGGTCAGTGTCCCATTGGTGCAATCTATCATGGCTCCTGCTGTGGCTAAGAATGGGCGTCCCAGAATTATGGGTGTCTTATTATCCTCTGTCTTGTTCATCACAACAAAGTCTACAAGGATGTAAAAGTTGCCAACCTTGACTGGCACATCCTTCAACACTCCAACTGGATATACTAGTGAACGGTCAGCGAGCTGAATTGTCATCCTTGTAGGTTTAATGTCCCCGAGGTTCATATCTTGGGTGATGGAGAGTGGCAACAGGCTCCCAAATCGCATAAGGCTCCTTCAATCTTCTTATCTCTAATATTACAGGATATTGTGAAGCTCCCTGGATCTGAACACTTACTGTGTGGATGATGTTGAATGAGAGCGCTCTCTTGGGCTGTCATAGCTACAGTTTCAATGTCATCGATGGTCCTCTTTTTTGTCAAGATGTCCTTGAGGAATTTAGCATATGACGGCATCTGTATGACCACATCACTAAAGGGAACCTTAACATACAGCTTACTCAGCATTTCCTTGAATTTCCTAAATTGCCTCTCCAGCTTGGATTTGTGGTATACCTCTGGGAATGGCAGCAGAGGCTGGTAGGGTAAGACAATCTGGGGCTGTTTCTCAGCCTTACTTGTGTCCACAGGCTCAGGCTGCGTTTGGCTTGTTTGTCCTGAGCTAGGTGTAGCTGTCGGTTGCACAGCCTCAAGCTGTTTTGATACTGCTTCTTTCAACTCCTTCCCACTGCGTAGTGTGACAGCCTTACAATGTTCATTTCTTAGATTCTCCACAGGTTTCCCGGGAAGAGTTCCCTACTGGTTGGTGGACAATGCGGCCTATTGGGCAATTTGGTTCTCGAGGATTCTGTTGTGAGATTTGATCTGACTGATCTCCTCGCTTATCTTGTTCTGGTTTTCCAGGATGGACTGCAGTATGTTCATCATATCAGAGTTTTTGCCCGCTGTTGTTTTGCCTCTGGTACTGTGCCTGTGATGGAATCCTTTCCTCGGTTGGTGGCTTCTAGGAGAAATTGGGATGGTTCCTCCAGGATGGATTGTAAGTGTTCCCGTATTGGCCCTGTTTTTGCTGAATGAAATGGGTCTGTTCAACATTGCATTCGATGAAGAGGGGACAACTGGATGTGCTGTGAAGTCCTCCATATCCTTCACAGTCTGAGACTGTTGCTGCGGCTGCTTTAACCTGAGCAGCCTCTAGTTGTTTGCGAAGGGCTTCAATTTCTGCTTCTAGCTTTGTTACCAGATCTACGCTGACCAACCCAGAGGTTTTGACTCCTCTGACTTGGGTCTTTCTTTTGGACAGAGCTTCAAGAATAGCAACTCCATCGTTATAGTCTTTGTCCGGGAATGACCCATTAGCCATTTTGTCTATGGTGTTCTGATCTTCGTCGCTTAGGCCACAATAGAATTGCTCCAGCTGCACAGCTTCATCGATCCTGTGGTTTGGGCATCTTCTGAGTAACCCTTTGAAGTGTTCCCAAGCATCTCTAATGGATTCGTCATAGCGCTGGGAAAAGCCGATGAGCTGCTGTCTCAGGTTTACGGCTTTGCTTGACTGGCGATATTCCTTTAAGAAGGCTCTGACCAGGTTTTCCCAGTCGGTAAAGTCGTCTGCCTCGTTATTGTTGAGCCATTCGAATGTCGCATCTCTGAGTGAGAATGGAAACACCCTCATATATAGGTGCTCCTTAGTTATCCCTGCTATGTTCACTGTGCTACACACCCGTAGAAAGTTCTGCAAATGTGAGTTTGGGTCTTCGGAGGGTGTGCCTCCGAATGTGCGCCTTTTCAGCATGCTCAGCAGGTTGGTTCGATTCTCGTACGGAGCATCCACATCTGGAATGGCTATGCTGTTGTGGATTATGGTGGTACGTGGTTGTAGGAGCTGAAAGCGCTCCCGCTCGGGAAGATTGTTAAGCAGGCTGAGCCTGTTCAACCTCCAGGTTTGCTCCTTGATTCTGTCTATCCGCCATGTTCTGTTGCTCGCATTTGTTCTTCTTGCGAATTTGGCATGCTGATTTTTCAATTTCCTGGTTGAAGACTAGAGTCGGCTGCTTGCACCTGGTCTGGGGCACGCACCTTCTGAAACCTGCAAACTAGGAAAAATATTAAAAGCCTAGCAAATCAAAATAAAAAGGGTAAAGAATCAAACACCAGTCGCCGGCAATGGCGCCAAAAACTTGATGCGTGCTCAACTGTCACAAACGGTTCCTGCAAGTGCACAGGGTAGTTGTAGTACTTTATCAAGGTCGTATCCACAAGGACTGTGTTGGATCTATTACCCCCTTGAAATTGATAGGTTAGGCAAAAAGAAATCAAATAAAGAGATTTGAGTAAATAAATAAAAAAAACAAATAAACAGTTGGAATAAATTTAACAGTGAGATTAAAGCAATGAAAGAACAGATTGAGGAAGATTTTAGGCGTCAGGGTTCTCATGCCTCGTTTTCATGCTTAAAATTGCTCAATCGTGCCGTAACAGGCTGAGCCTGTTTGACGGCCTGTGTTTAATAGGATGTCTCGACGGAGCTCCCAACTTGGAGTACTACCAACGGCTTTCGATCTTATTGATAGTTCCTTAAGTCTCCGTCTACTCTCTGTCACTAGAATAGACTTTCTCTTAAGGGTGAAGTTCACTGTTGGGGCATATTTTCCCACAGTCTCTCGTTGTCTTCTCTCGAATGTCCAGGGAGTGAAGGCTGGCCACTATAGGTCCAGCAACTTGGCTTCACCTCCCGGTCCTTCACCAAGTCACTACTAAGTTGTAATAAGCTTCTCAGTGGTCAATCAGGATTCTAATTAAAAGGGGTATTATCTCCTAGACTGTACCTTGACAGGCTGGGCCTGTTGATGGCACGGTCTAGTTATAAAGGTCGGCTCTTGTAGGGGCGCTCAACCTACACTACACCCATTTGCTTTCGCTCACACATGTCTCCTAGGATTCTCATTAATCCTTAGTGCTCTCGCACCAGTCAAATCTCGGGGGTTAGGAATTGTGCTAAGGCTTGTTGTTCAATTTGTTTTCAGCCTAGCAAAAGGCTTTAAAACTAAGGGTTGGTTATTGATGGTCCAGTAGCTATTATTTCTCCTCTTGGTTTTTCACCTAGCTACCTGAAATCATGCTCGGGTTTGATCAAGACTCAAGCATGGATAAGGTTCACAACAGCCAAATAAGAAAATCAGTTAAGAACATCAAATGAGCAACATATTACAATCGAACAAAGGACATGATACACCCCTTCAGCCTAAAAAGGGGTTGTTTAGTACATAATCAGAATTACAAAAACAGAGTGGATAAGAGTTAACATAATGTTCAGAATGATTCAGAAACCAAAGGCGACAAGATTTCTACCCAGGAGGTGGAATAGAAATGTGTCTTCTTGAACCCTTGACCATTTTGGGTTCTTCCTTTCCAAGTGTTTTTGCAGAATTCTACTCCCTCAATTGATCGATCGATTACTCGATGCCTTCCTTCTTCAGGTTTTTCTCCTTTTATAGTCGCGGCTCTGGCCCCTTTTTCTTCCTCTCCCCACTTACTTGGAGGTATGGGGGTTGAGCAAATTGGTTGCCCACGTGGTTGTCAGGGTGTAGCGCCATAGGAGGGGGTGATTTCAGAAATTTGGCTGATGTTGGCAAGCAGAAAACTTTTTTTGGAGAGGATATTAGTTTATTAATTGAATTTCTCTCCAAGCAGAATGATTGTTGCTACCTTATCTTCAGAAATTATTTTGATATGCTCAGGATATGCTTGCAGATGCGAGTTCTGCTCTACTGCAAGTGGCCTTTGGATGACCACCAGTGCCAGCGGTCATGCGGCGATGACCGCCAGCATATGGCGGTCGTCGCGAGATGACCGCCGGTTACCCCGCGTGTCACCCGTTCTTTCCTTTTTCGGCCTCCAATCCCCCTAATTCAGCCCTGATTTGATCATACTGCGTAATCAACCCTTAATCAACCCATAATCATTCAATTACTTGATTATCACTCCCCCCTAAATCATTCCATAACAGATTGATTACACCTTAATGCCTATTTCATACTAAATCATACCAAAAACGACATTTCTATATAAATGATGATTTAGCTCTGATTTTCATACAATTGTGTCAATAGGCTGGGTAAACTTTGGAGAATCCATTTACTTGGACCCTTAAACCCATTCCTAACCCAAAAATAATTCCTCTCAATATAATTGGGTTAAAAATAACTAAAAGAGCCCAACAATGTATGAAATGTATTTTAATGTAAATAAACCTTATTATATGTTTTACCCTAAGATTAAATTGTCCCATTAATCCTAAGGTTTAGATGCACAAAGGCTTAGTTTACCAAAATACATTAATTCTATTAAATTAAATTCTTATCATGCCTTGACTCAAAATTAAATCATGTCATTAACCTTAAGTTAAGCATGTTTGGAATCCAATCTTAGTAAACTATTTGTGGGTCAAATTTGGGTGTTCACAGATGCCCCTCGTTGATGAGTCCTTAGGAACTAAGGACGAAACAACATAAGACAGGAACAACCAAATTTAAATGATAAATGTGTGGTGTGTGCCAAGTTTCGGAGCATCTCATGCTCCTCTCCAGGAATACCCTCATCCTGAAGTTTTGAGGGACTGGCCCTCGGATTCTGGGAATTATCTCATCCCGAGGTGATAGAGTCATCTCATCTATCGGGTTGTTGACAAGGACTAGTTCCATCCTTGTCAACTAGGAATCATCTCATCCCAGGTTTTCGGGAATCATCTCATCCCGAGGCGATAGAATCATCTCATCTATGGGATTGTTCACAAGGAATAGTCCCATCCATGTCAACTAGGTTTTTATTTGGGAATCATCTCATCCCAGGTCCCGGGAATCATCTCATCCTGAGGCGATAGAATCATCTCATCTATCGGGTTGTTGACAAGGAATAGTCCCATCTCTGTCAACTAGGTTTCGATTTGGGAATCATCTCATCCCAGGTCTCGGGAATCATCTCATCCCGAGGCGATCGAATCATCTCATCTTTCGGGTTGTTGACAAGGAATAGTCCCATTTTTGTCAACTAGGTTTCGATTTTCGGAATCATCTCATGCTAGGTTTTCGGGAATCATCTCATCCCGTAGCGATAAAATCATCTCGTCTATCGGGTTGTTGACAAGGAATCGTCCTATCCTTGTCAACTAGGTTCCAATTTGGGAATCATCTCATCTCAGGTCTTGGGAATCATCTCATCCTGAAGCGATAGAATCGTCTCATCTATCGAGTTGTTGACAAGAAATTGTCCCATCCTTGCCAACTAGGTTTCGATTTGGGAATCATCACATCCCAGGTTTCGGGAATCACCACATCCCGAAGTGATAGAATTATCTCATCTATTAGGTTGTTGATAAGGAATGTCCCATCCTTGCCAACTAGGCTTCGACTTGGGAATCATCTCATCCCAAGTCTCGGGAATCATCTCATCCTGAGGTGATAGAATCATCTTATCTATCGGGTTGTTGACAAGGAATCGTCCATCTTTGTCAACTAGGTTTCGATTTGGGAATCTTCTCATCCCAAGTCTCGGGAATCATCTCGTCCCGAGGTGATAGAATCTTCTCTTCTGTCAGGTTGTTGACAAGGAATCATCCCATCCTTGCCAACTAGGTTTTGATTTAGGAATCATGTCATCCCAGGTCTCGGGAATCATCTCATCTCAAAGTGATAGAGTCATTTCATCTATCGGGTTGTTGACAAGGAATAGTCCCATCCTTGTCAACTAGGAATCATCTCATCCCAGGTTTTCGGGAATCATCTCATCCCGAGGCAATAGAATCATCTCATCTATCGGGTTGTTCACAAGGAATAGTCCCATCCTTGTCAACTAGGTTTTTATTTGGGAATCATCTCATCCCAGGTCTCGGGAATCATCTCATCCCGAGGCGATAGAATCATCTCATCTATCGGGTTGTTGATAAGGAATAGTCCTATCTTTGTCAACTAGGTTTCGATTTGGGAATTATCTCATCCCAGGTCTCGGGATTCATCTCATCCCGATGCGATAGAATTGACTCATCTATCGGGTTGTTGACAAGGAATAGTCCCATCTTTGTCAACTAGGTTTTGATTTTGGGAATCATCTCGTCCTAGGTTTTCGGGAATCATCTCATCCCGAAGCGATAGAATCATCTCATCTATCGGGTTGTTGACAAGGAATCGTCCCATCCTTGTCAACTAGGTTCCGATTTGGGAATTATCTCATCTCAGGTCTTGGGAATCATCTCATCCTGAAGCGATAGAATCGTCTCATCTATCTTATTGTTGACAAAAAATTGTCCCATCCTTGCCAACTAGGTTTCGATTTGGGAATCATCTCATCCCAGGTCTCGGGAATCATCACATCCCGAAGTGATAGAATCATCTCATCTATTAGGTTGTTGATAAGGAATCGTCCCATCCTTCCCAACTAGGTTTCGACTTGGGAATCATCTCATCCCAAGTCTCGGGAATCATCTCATCCTGAGGTGATAGAATCATCTCTTTTATCGGGTTGTTGACAAGGAATCGTCCCATCTTCGTCAACTAGGTTTCGATTTGGGAATCATCTCATCCCAAGTCTCGGGAATCATCTCGTCCCGAGGTGATAGAATCTTCTCATCTATTAGGTTAATGATAAGGAATCGTCCCATCCTTGCCAACTAGGTTTTGATTTGGGAATCATGTCATCCTAGGTCTCGGGAATCATCTCATCTCGAGGTGATAGAATCATCTCATCTATCAGGTTGTTGACAAGGAATCATCCTATCCTTGCCAACTAGGTTTTGATTTGGGAATTATCTCATCCCAAGTCATGGTGTGCGGGAATCATCTCATCCCAAATGGCTTCTTCACTAGCTTCTGGCAGAAATGTCGTCTCACGGCCCGATTATCTAGTCTCTGGGCATCTCATGCCCTTATCATCGTCTATGATGTCGCTTCACGACTGTGTTGTCTATCATATGCCCCTACATCTCTCATTGGGGAGGTTCCATTCCGTGGTTTGCGAGAACTGGGTTTCCCGGCTCCTGGCTTGTATGTCTCAAGGTCGAGTCATCTCGAGTTTGCGAGAGCTAGGCTCTTGTTTTACTGGTTTTCCTTATGCCTGGATCACTCATGTCTAGACTCCCTCATGGTTTTCTCTCATTTGGGTTGCTCATGTCTGGTTTACTTCTCACCTCTCTTTTAACTGGTTCTTTATAGGCCTGGATCCCTCATGACTGGACTTCTTTCTGACTTTTTCTCTCATCTAGTTCTACTGGGCTCCTGGCTTTTCTAACTGGGTGTCTACTTGACTGGGTGCCTCGTATTTAGGTGTCATCTCATGGTCTGGTTGCCTCACTTCTTGGGTTCTCTCTCATCCCTCCTATTTCTCGGTTTGCTGGAGCTAGGTCCCGGCCTTTTTTGGTTTGCCCCCAGCATCATCTAGTCGTGTTCTAGCGTGCCCCTAGCTCACAATCATCTTGATTGTCCCAAACCTTGGCCAAATGGGTGATCTACCCTTCCTAGTCATAATCAAATAAATGGGCCTGCCATGCCCCTGGGAGTCAATCGATCAAAGCAGGGTAGCATGCCCCAACAATTGGTTCAAACCTTACGGGGTAACATGCCCCAAGCAAATCTCAAATCCTCTTTGGGGTAGCGTGTCCCGGAAAGTTAACTCCAACGGTAGGGTAGTATGCCCCTTGCAACCTCATTAAACTGGATTACGGGCCCGCCGTGCCCTTAATGTCATGATGCAGGTCTAATTCTCAAGGTAGATGTGCCTTTATTTCGTGTTGTCAACTTAACGAGTTAGAGAGAAGAGACATGACATGCCCTTGTCTACAATTCCAATTATCTTCAAGGCTTGTTCATGTCATGCCCTTTCAGCTAACATCCTTAGGAAATGTAAGTCTACATTGAGTGATGAATTCATGATGTTGCCACCCTTGTTGACCCCTCACCCTCAACCAAGTCTACCTTATCACGGAATTCATGTTCTATATGTAAGTGATGCATGAAGGTACCCCTAGCTTCTACGTGTCTGTGTCTGGATGCAAGTGCTTATGACATGTTTTCTCCCTTTTTTTCTACTCTCCATCTTCTCTTGAATTTTCCCCTCATCATGTTTTCCTTTCTTTGTCTTCCCTCTTTCCTCTCTCCAAATTTTTTCTTTCTTCTCTCTTTTCTTCCCTTTCCTCATCTCCCCTCTTTTCTCTATCTCTCATTCTCGCTCTTCTCTTTTGTTTTCTTTCCTTTTCTCTTTTCTTCTCTCTCTTGTCTCCCTTTTCCCTTTGTATGCAAGTGTCGTCTACTTCTATATGCATGTTAGGATGTATGTACTTTCTATCTTAGATGTAGTGCACTTGAATGTAAATGCCCCTAGTATGATGCAGGAGCATTGAAGACCATTCGAGCCAAGGTGAGAGTTAAATAGTTTGAGAAAAAGCGAGTTATCCCATCGAAAATCCCAAAGCCTTAAAGAAAAAGGCACCCTATGACTATGAACCCATTCATTTCAAATTCTAGCTGAGACCCCAGAGGTAAGTATTCCTTGTTAAAAAAGTTTTGATGGATAAATCGTCTAATCAGAGTAAGGTGGGCGGATGAGTGAATACCCCTTTGAAAATGGATGGGGGCAATGTGCCCAGATGCTTCTATACCTCTTTCGATGATGATGACATTGTCAACCGAGTGGTCTATCTCTGATGAGTGATCTTGGCTTCGGGAACTGATGGAGCAATGTGGTCCAATATATAAGTGTCTCCTTGTGTTCATTGGTTGCTATCCCATTTTCATTTTGGCCTTAAATTTTGCCTAGGCCGCCCTCTCGGGTTTTCAACCTAGTAGGCTCTTTTCTTTTTTTTCCCTTTTTTTTCTTTTCCCTTTTTTTTTTGTGGGAGTAACAACCATAGACACAGAATATTGAGATCACAAAGCTTTGGGCAAGATCAATGTGAAGGCCCTCTCCCCCGAGGGACCCACCAAATCCAGGTATTGTTACATCACTCCCTCCGCCCGATTAAATCCTTTACCATGCTGCAGCACTAGGGATTCGAACTCGGGACGTGATGCTTTTTATCCCCCTCAAGGAGAGCACCTTCACCAATTCATCTGCAGCTGAGTTGGTGAAGATGCTCTCCTTGAGGGGGATAAAAAGCATCACGTCCCGAGTTCGAATCCCTAGTGCTGCAGCATGGTAAAGGATTTAATCGGGCGGAGGGAGTGATGTAACAATACCTGGATTTGGTGGGTCCCTCGGGGGAGGGCCATCACAATCAAGACCACTCGGGCTGGGTATACTCGGTTGACTAATGAAGAGGTAGACTATCGATTTCACAAAGGGATTAGTGGGAAACCAAAGTGATATCAGGAGACCGCCAGAAATGCATGGCAATTGATGACCAAATTCAGAATGGGTTTCTGGAGAGAGACGGACTCGATTGACAGTGAAGTACAAGTCGAAAAGAGAGACCTTTTTACTACAAAAGAGGCCGAAATACAATCAACAGTGTGGCATGCGTATCTAGGAATGACCCCAATCATTCCATTGAATCAATCTGGAGACCAACAATAGACCGAGCCCGTTACTGGGTTACCTACGTATCTTATGGATGTGGTGTCGGGTTTGAGATGAGGGTGCTCTGTGGAAGGCTGAAGAAATTGGGTGAACACTTGTCTTATGACTTCTTCCTTTCTTCCCGGTTTCAAGGGATGGGAGATGAATCAACATTCAGGCACCAAGTGTCACTTCCTCATTTTTTCTTTTTCTTCTTTTTTTCTTTTTTTCTTGATTTCTTTTTTTCCTCTTCTTTTATTTTCTTCTTTTTCTTTTTTCGAGGAGAGTGACCCTTTTGAACAAGTGCACTTGGATTGGACTCTTTCAGAAGCTAGATTCATTTTTGGGAAGCAATTCTTTTAAACAAGTGTTCACAGCGATTGTGATGGGGTCAACATGGAGGATGGGTTGGGTATGCGTTCGAAGGTCAAATCGGGTAT
The DNA here is from genome assembly GCA_028386065.3 of Turnera subulata. Taxonomy (NCBI): domain Eukaryota; kingdom Viridiplantae; phylum Streptophyta; class Magnoliopsida; order Malpighiales; family Passifloraceae; genus Turnera; species Turnera subulata. The sequence continues at coordinate 408,104 of JAKUCV010005449.1, forward strand.
GTGTTTGAAGGTCGGTATCGGTAAAGTTTGAGGAAGTGGATCAAGGTAAGTGTTTAGGATTACATCCACAGAATCAGGTCTTCGTAGTTCGTTTTGTGGTCCCCTAAGTTGATCCAATGGAAATGAAGTCATGCATAGTTAGCCACTTGTACACAGAAAATAAGGAAATCAAAGTTTTATTCCTTATGCGAAAATCGAAGTACAAATGACATTGTTGACTGTTAGAAATAGAATTTATCCCTTGACCCTTTTGACTTGACTCAACCTCTAGATTCTAAAGAACAATTATGCCGCCTCCCCAATTCTTGGTCATCATTCTATCCATGCCTAGTAGTTGGATCTACAATCTCAGGTTGACCCTCGCTTTCCCTTCTTGTTCATCCCTTAGAATGCATCATCTCTGTTGTCATCTTCCACCATTATCCTTTCCATTGTCTTCTCACCGTGTCTCAAGTCAATTCATGTGCTCTTCTTCTTAGTCTCTTCCCTAACAACTGGGACTTGCATTTCTTTCCATGACAAGCTCCCCTCGGTTTAGCTTGTATGCTCAATTCCCACTAGCTTGTCTCAGCTTTGCATCTCGGTTCTTTGGCTTCCTGACTTGGCATCTCAACCTGGCAACTTGACTTGGCTACTCGACTTGGCTTCTTAAATCAGTTTATCAGCTTGGCTCATCGGCTTGGCCCATCTACCTGCCAGCTTGGCTTATCAGTCTGGCTTCTCACCTTGGCTCTTCAGTTTGGTTCTTTATCTCAACTTCTTGTCTTGGATCATTGGCACAATTCACAAGTAAAGATTGGGGCTTACATCTGTATTTTCGAAGAAGGCCCAACCAGATTACCCCATCTCACTTCTTCGGCCATAAATATTGGGGCTTACATCTCGTCTCACAAGAAGGCCCAAAGTCATCTCGGCGTCTTAAGTCGATGCTTCGTCATTGCCTCTGTCTTCTTCCCACCTTTCACCTCAGGATACCACCATGACTTCCAATGTCTCCACCATCTCCATGTCTACTGAGATTCATCACCTTATGATATATCCCTCATCCCTAATATCTTCACCATCTCCTTCCAACTAAGGCACTACCCACCCCTGGTGTCCTAAGGATTCAATTCTAATGATAGAGTTTATGGTCATCAGGGATCCTAGACTCAAACTTTGTTTTTATTCAAGATATTCGAAAATGGTGGGAAAATCATGATGGGATATGCTCACAAAACATGTTTCATTGTTCTTCCAAAATATATATCTCATGAAGACTCAGGTTCAAAAGGGTTGGACATTGAAAGTTGAGACACCTTAGCTCGAATTTGTTTTTGTGCTTTAAACAACATGTAATGCAATGCTCAATGTATGCAACTGTGAATTCCCTAGGACAAGGTAGGCTGACTGAACATATGTGCCAACTGGGAATCAATACCAAAAATCTAATATCAGCTTAAGCATATTTACTTACTTCCCTAAGGCTCCTTTCCTAGACTCATCAGTTCACACCACGCGATGTAGCACCCTACGCAGAGTTAGCACAGCGGTCCCGCTAGCCGGTTAGCGGGCAGAGTCAAGGGGCAACCCCCTTTGCCGATGCGGGGCAGGCCCAGCGAAAATTTTTATTTTTTACTATACACTTTCCTATGTATTTTTTATTAATTTTTCTAATTTATCAAAATAAAAACACTCTATTTACACATACAAAAATCTACAATCGAAATCACACAAAAAATTCACATACCACTTATTGATTCAATAGGCATGAGATGCACAGGGTATGCAGCTGGTTGGGGGCCAAAAGGTTGCCGCTACGGAATAGGCTGACCTACTCACATGTGATAAAGGATATCGCTTGAGGTCCAAGGCCAATTAATCCCCATCATTGCTTAGCATCGAGAAACGGGTCCATTCAAACCACCATCGATTAAGGAAAACATGTAGCGGATTTGGATTCCCTCGCCCTCTTACGGTAAAGGCTTCACATCAATTGTCATGAATGCAAGGCACTTATGATGACAAGTAAAAGGCACAAAAGATTCAACAATTGCAAAGTCTCTTAAACCCACTACGTCCCCAGCGGAGTCGCCAACTGTGAATACCCGATCCAAGATCACTTGGGCCTATTCACCTATTTTCTTACACCTTCTTCTTAGGGTCAATCCCATGTCATTAGAGTCGCCACCCAAGTTTTATTAAGGGAAAAACTTGGGAAAAACCTTTAGATGACTCCTTTAGGCTACAAGGTCTTGGCGAACCAAAGACATGGGATCGGGGGTTCGTCACAGATGGGAAGGTGTTAGGCACCCGTCCGTGTTGGGTAGAGACTAGGTGCAATTATAGAATGCAAGTGTGCCTGGTGCAAGTGTGCATGTGTGGAAAATAAAGAAGAGGGGGAAGGAGAAGATTTGGCTTGCATCCCGTTGTAAAACCGAGACTACCTACGTACCCGAGTGACCGGGGTCAAAGCCACGTAGTTCTAAACATGGCACAAATCGGCCACTTACATCATCAAAAGCGTCAGCATATAATCAACAAAGAATCTATCAAAAAGAAGGTTTAGTGTTACCTCTTGTAGCCCTCCTCTAGCTCCTTGTAATGGGTTGAGTTCTACACCCACCTTCTTGTCGCTTCTAAGCTCTATGGTTGATCCTCTTCTTGATTCCCCCTTGCTGGACTACTGCTAATGCCTCCTACGAAATTCCTCTAGAGTTTCTACCTAAAGAATGTATTTCTAGGCTTAGAGAAGTGGAGTTTCTCAAAACACTCAAGGCTTATAAATGTGTATGTGAGAAAAGTGTGTGATCTCTTGAAATGTGTGTGAGGGGTCCTATTTATAGTGCTCTGGGAAGCCTAGGGGCGTGTACTTGCTTAATGGTGAAGATTACACCCGAAAATCTGGTCCAAAACCGCGTAGGATCGAAATTAGAAACAAAATCAGAGATTTGGGTGAATCTGGGAAGACATGACCGCCGCTGCCGGTAGTCATCTACTGCTTGACCGCCAGTGCCGGTGGTCTTGAGTGGATGCCCGCCAGCACTACCGCCGGTTGCCCCGCATGTCACCCGTTCTTTCCATTTTCGAACCTCCAATCCCCCTAATTCAGCCCTGATTTGATCCTACCGCGTAATTAACCCCTAATCAACACAAAATCACTCAATTACTTGATTATCACTCCCTGCAAATCATTCTATAACAGATTAATTACACCTTAATGCCTATTTCATACTAAATTATACCAAAAACAATATTTCTACATAAATGATGATTCAGCTCTGATTTTCCACAAAAATCAGAGCTAAAATTAACCTGCAAGAAATGTGTCAATGGGCTGGATAAAATCTGGAGAATTCATTTAGTTGGACCCTTAAACCCATTCCTAACCCAAAAATAAGCATCTCAATATAATTGGGTTAAAAATAACTAAAAGAGCCCAAGCAATGTATTGAAATGAATTTTAATGTAAATAAACCTTATTATATATTTTACCCTAAGATTAAATCGTCCCATTAATCCTAAGGTTTAGATGCACAAAGGCTTAGTTTACCAAAATACATTAATTCTACTAAATTAAATTCTTATCATGCCTTGACTCAAAATTAAATCATCTCATTAACCTTAAGTTAGGCATGTTTGCAATCCATTTTTAATAAAATATTCGTGGGTCAAATTTAGATGTTCACGGCTAGTTTTTGCACATCAAAACACAATATGCATGTGCAACGTGATTGATTGGTTGTGCAAGAAGGTTTGTACTTAATGCTACACACAATATCTAGTGGCGAAGCACTTACGATTGAACAATTTGGGAGAGGAGCATTGCTCAATATTGTAATAGCCGAGTATTGTTCAACACCTGGTACCCTATAAGTTCATTCTTTTTTAGACCAAGTTGAATGTGCAGATATTATCTACTATAGGCAATTCAAAATCTAGCAAGGTACCTACCTAGTTTAAGTTAATCAATCTCTAATTGATTAAATCTGGAATATGAATATCGGCATCTCTAAGTAACAAGCCTTAAGCATCCAAGAATGACATAAAGAACAAAACGTTGGAATTTAGAATGGAGCTAAATTCTATAGCACGTGAAAACATATAACCATTTATTGGGCTTTTGGTACGGTTGGTACCCAACTTTCTTACGTCGGGTCAATCGTGTACCTGCAACTTTTCTCGAGACATTCATGTACCTGGATTTTTAGCGGACAGGTCAGTCATGGATCTCGGGCGGGGTATATGCTGACGTGGATGCTGCCCCAAATTAGACTACTGCCCGTTACTCAAAACGATGTCGCATTACCACAATGCGACGTTGTTTTACGCCTCTTCGTCAAACTTGGATCCAACCCATTGTCCTGAAAACTAACCCGGTTTCCACCCTAGTTCGACCCTGATTTAAGAATACCAACAAACCACGTGGTTTCTTATTTTTGTTTATACCCAACCCCAACTACATATTTTTTTTAATCATGTTGTTATCAAAATTAAAAACGAGAAAACCTTTCTTTTTCCTAAAAGAAAAAAGACCTCGATGAGATCTGTGAAGGTCTTTTTAATTTTTATTACCCAAATCAAAATAAAACCTCTCCAACTCTCCTCCCACTTCCCACTCGTCCAAATTAGAAAAAGAATTGAGAGAAAACCTTTCCTTCTATTCTTCCCCTTCCTCCTTCCACAATTGCTCAAAATCGAAGGGTAGTGAGAGTTCAAGGAGAGTACATCGTCGTCGTCCTGGCTGACCGACCGGCGATAGCAGCGAAGGGCCAGTTTGGTGGCCGACCCGATGCCAGCGAAGAGGGAAAAGATGATGGAGGAGATCTGTTGATGCGCAACCACCTCCAGCTTGGGCTTGACGGCATCGATGTTTGTGTTGTCCATGGCAGAGGAAGAGTAGTACTGTTTTGTGTGTCCCTGTGCTTTACACTTGGAGTCAACCATAGCCATCTCTCCCTCTTGCTCTTCTCCCAGACATTTGAGATTGGAAAAGGAGACTACAAGAATGAGTACTGCTAAAGGGATGTATTTGAAATTGGGCTAATTCTTTTCTGGTGGTTATGAGAGGGTACAGTGGTGGAATTTTTGGAGTAGGCTACTACAACCAAGACAACGGGAGATGACGCAGACGTTGTTGGGAAGAAGAGTTAAATATCATTTTTTTCCTTTTTTCATGTTTATTGATTTTTTAATTAAATCTCATGTGTATAAATTAAGAGCCTATTTGAATTTCTCTGGCCACAAATAGATTTTGTTGGTGCAAAATTGAAGAACACCGTATTTTTTCTTTTACTTTGTAAATTTATTATAGTTTATTTTGTGTTAACTATTTTTAAATTAAAATTTATCCATATTAAATATCTTTCAAAATCAATAGTCTGATCATCCACGTGTATTGAACCCATGGAGTGGACTGGATTTATTAAAAAAGAATTTATGTTATAAAAGAATGAAATTTATAGAAGGGTTTGGGAGAAGAAGAAGAAAGGATGGAGGAAGGAATTTGGTGAAGAATACGGGTAGCAACCCGGTTTCTCTTCTACCCCATTTTTTATTTTTCATTCACTTATATATAATACAAATTGAGTGGATAATATTCAGTTCAATCCCTCAAAATGACATTCACTATATTTTGGTCCCTCAAAATAATAAATTTATAACACTCCCCCTTGAATGTCATTGTGCATTGGGTAGAATACGTTTTAGGGAGAACTGCCTCATTAAAAACCTTACCAAGAAAAACCCAGTGGGATAAAAACTTGGTGAAGGAAAAAAGAGTGCAGTGCGTATTCTTCTCCCCCTCACTTTGGCCTCCATAGATTTCCTAATATCGTTGCATGCTGATCGTCCTTGTCAGCTTCTGGTGACGTGCATTTTGTCTGATCATATCTTCAATTGGACAGAGTTGGTAGTATAATCTTCATAATTTTGTCGTTGGAGCGTCTATCTTGCCATCTTGCTTTTGTAGTCCCGATGATATTGCAATATCATGTGTAAAGTTGTGGTTGATGTCCGTCTCTGCTTTATGTGGACTGAATAAGGGATTTACATCTGCAAAATCAGCTTTACTCTCTTTCGGGTTTACAGGATCACACATTAGTTATTCCCCGAAGATAAGAGCAAATACATATAATGCCGATAGGCTTAAATTAAAAGTTTCAGGCTTTATGTTACAAGCAATACATATTGCACTTAGACAGGATACTCCAGGACCAGCCTAATAGCACGGTATTTGGAAACTTCTTTGGGAGTTCCAATCATAAATAAGTTTATCCATACTCAAAATGATTTAAATTATGTAAAGATCAGTTCAACTCTATTTTGTAATTTCCTGGGAATTAGTTGCTTCAGGCAACTTGGATCCTTCAGGGATCTTCATGTATATATCATGACTTATGGATCCATATTAATAAATAGGCTGTAATAGTATTCACTAGATGCATTTCAAATTCTTTTCATATAATGCCAGACTTATTAACATAATTGCATCCACCACAGGGGAGTAAATCTCCTCATAATTAAAATCAGGTCGTTCGGGTAAAACCTTGTGCAACCGTGCTTTATATCTTATTTATATTTTCTGCACAAATACCCATTTCTACGACTAATCAATTTTACACACTCTGGTGTACGGACTACAGGTCCGAAAAATATCTCGCTTCATAAGCGAGTCTAACACAACCTTTAATTATTTCTCTTTATTTTGGCCAATCATACAACGCCTACTTTCATTAGTAGGTTCATGATCCTCATTTTTAATATTTAGCGCTATAAATTAAAATTGTATTCCGTCGACGGTTATTTCTCGTCGGTTCCATCTTATTCCTGACACTGTAATTGAGATCTCATCATACTCATTTATTTTAGGTACTTGAGTTACTTCTGGGACTTTATCAATTGTGTCAGAGAATCAACCTCTTCTGGAGGACTTTTAATTCAAAACCTCTACTGGAGGTCTTATTTTCTCACTGGGGCCATCTTATCACTTTTGCTCCTTTTTCTCTATCGAGAATTTCTTTTCTTTTGGAACCGAGTATAATCTATAGATTCATTTGCATATTTACATTATTCTTCAGGAACATCAATCTTAAACAGGAGCATTTGCAGCTGGTATATAGTCACACTTAATTTAAATGTGTCTGGCAATTACATATCAATTTTTCTGCAAATGAATCATCTTTTGAACTTCAGGTTCATACTAATTTATATGAGGATCAACATTCATATATATTATGCATTTCAACAAACTTGATCCAGCTGCTTCTTTCTCCCCCTGATGTTGGGTATACACACATATCAAATTATCAATAAGCAAATCTTGCTATAAATGAATCTCCAATCTTTTAGTCAATAGTCTCAATAATATTGTGATTTGATGGAGATTACCCAACATCTATTCCCAACCTTCTTTAAGGACCCGATTAACTATGCTGTGGTGGAGCATAATATACTGTACAAACAATGGTCCGAAGATGGGAGATATCTTGTGACCAAGAACTAATGGGGAGATCTTATGATCTTATAATATCTTATTGGCTTGATGCACATTTACTGCGTATAAAATACCATAGTCATATTTCATCAATGGTCCTGCAATCAATTGTCAATATGGCCCAGATCACTTTGGGTTTATTTCCAATGATATACATTCTCCATTGAAGAAACATACCAGCATTATCTAGACATATAGTCTAATACCATGAGTAGGGATATGCACTTGCAAGTGGCTTAATCATTAGAACAAGTGTGCACAATGCCAACTTGCGTCACACAATAGACCATCTAGTCGATGCATCGTAAAAATTACCTAGATGGTCAACACAGCGGATCTATAAGTCAGCGTTCATATCCCGGAATTATTCCCAAATTTGCTGTTTTGGCCAATCTCATCATAGGATGGCCGTATTATTAATTTTGCAGCAAACAAAACACATGGAAATTCATTGATAAAACTTCTGGTTTTTCAATGAATGACCAAATAAATTTCGTGCATCATTATTGACCCGGGATGGCCCATCCGGTCATGCCAAACAATAAATCCATGAACCAACTTCAAGTTGGTGTCAGCTTCAGGTTGCGCAAGCAGTGTATCTAAACACTTAAAATTGCTAGCTCAAGGCTAGTGCATTCCAGCTTCTGGCTGGATATGTTAAGTTTCAATTACTCAACTGCTAGCTTCAGGCTGCAATACATGTGTCAATATTAGGCTTATTCCTGCCACTCATGTCGGAAAAGATCAGAATTATAGGACAATAATTAATGTAGTGGCAGACATTTCCAAAAGCAAATCCTCGAGAATTGTAAAGCTTTGGAATTTTCTGAATAATAATATAATCCACCGAAAAATCTTCTGGATCTTTTCGGGGACACCTGACTATCTATGCTCAGGCTATAAAATGGGAGAAGGATTACATGGGAAGATACAGGAAAACTCATAGATATAGAAAAATTCATCAAAGCAAAGAAATAGAAAAACTCAACCAAGACAAAAATGCCTTCCCCAGCTACTGTTTTCTCATTTACGCCCACAGGCAAAAACAATTATTTTATTCGCTTCAGAGAATAGATCAGAGTCAATTCATCGGGATCCATAATAATTTATTTTATTACTGGGGGTGTCTGTACTCGCGTAAATATACGATCTTCTAGATCATATTAAAACATGCGTTCTTCAGAAACATATTCGAATTTATGCTCTTCCGGAGCGTTTAGTCATTGTCATAATCTGTTATATTGACATCCACACACATATAATTCTCCCCCTGTGAATGTCAATTTTGCATTGTCTTCGAGACTAATGCTTCAGGCATTATTCTATGAAACAATTATAAAGTACTGAAAAGTAAATAAAAATAAATTGCAATGCGTAACAATTTAATTTGAACATAGAAATAAATTGAATATAAAAAAATGAATTGCTCCTTCAGGGTAAGCAAGTATAATATCCACCTTCTGGTGATTATATAATTCTCATCTTCTGGTGGTAATAGTTTTTATTTTCGATTTTCCTTTGAAGGATCTTCAGGATCTTTTGAATGGTAAGACTTCCAGTCTTCGTTGTATTTTCCTTTATTGAGTCTGCTGGACTCTTATATTTAGTCTACCAGACTATTATCATATAAATTCCTGTCCTCATTTAATACCCATAACAAATTTCTTCCGGAAATTTTGAGGGTCTTAAATTCAAATATCATAATTTAATAAGGAAATACTTAATTAAAATAAATTACCCCAAGTAAAATAGATGACAGGAAATTAAATGATGGGCCTAGTACGAGCCCATATTAAACATAAAATTAAAGGCAAGGTAATTAAATACAATAGGCCCTTTTATAGCCCATTTAAAAATAAATGCCTGAAAATTAAATGCGATGGGTCTTTTTATTAATTAGCCCAATAAAAATTAAATTGCTGAAAAATAAATGCAATGGGCCTATAGAGAACCCAATAAAAATTAAATTTCAGCAAAATAAAAGCGATGGGCCTTATACGAGCCCAAAAAAAATGTAAAGAAATAGGCGGCTTAGCCGGCCATTATGGGCCTTTCATGAGCCCAAATAAAGCATAAATAAAATTAAAACATAAATTTAAATGCAGTGGGCCCTTTAATAGCCCAATCGGAATTTAAATAAAAACCAAAAAATATGCTTACTCGATAAATCTTTCAGCAATAATACATATAATATATATTGCTAATATCCGGTTACTATTCCGGTATGTATATGCTATTAGCCTTCTGGGCTTGGCGGGGAAAAACCCAAGGCGTCGGATTCCGATCGAACACTTCGGGGTTCGTCGGATCGGCCAAAAACGCTATTCATGGTTGCTAGATCGGTCAAAATTACTATTCACGCCTTCTGGGCTTGCCGGGAAATAACCCGAGGTATAAAATTCCGGCCAAACACTTCGGGGTTCGCCGGGAAAAATTCGAGGTTTCAAATTCCGGCCAAACACTGTTCACACCGGAAATAGAGATGAATATTACAATAATATAAGGTGCTTAGCGTGACGAGAATGGCTTGACACTGCGTCAATAGAAACAATCAACGTTTCAAGAAATCTTATAAATGAGATGAAGAACAACACCTTAAGTTTTTTTTTTTTTTTGATCACACCATCATCGACTTGTTTTTTTTTCTAAAAAAAAACCTTAAGTTTCTTGAAATAAGCAAACTTACAAGCTATAGCATTGTTTATGAAATCTGTACTGCCTTGATGCCAAGTAAAACAAACACACACACACATAATATATTTGGATATTTTTATACCTACTCTTTATAGGTAGCAAAAATTTCTCTTCACATGATCACAAGGGATAAGAACCTTGATATAAAACTGACAAGCAATCAGAAATTTTAAAACACTCCAGGCATCCTAAAAAAAATAACAATGAAACATTTCTTCGACTCTCATGCGGTCACGCCAAAACTTGCCAAAGTGCAAAGTCAAGCGTTGGCAGAATCTGTCACAGGACAGGGCCTACTAGATCAACTATCACACTTCTGTGCCTGCCCATGCCATTCACCTCCCCAGAGTCTATTTACTTTGGCCTTCATAGCAGGGGGGAAGTCATAAGTCAACCAATTTGGTACAGTACACGGGTCGTCGCTGCCGGCGACGGGACGACGCTGGGCGACTGCGGCTGGCAGCGGCAGATGGGGGCGAAGGTGACACGGCATAGGCGCGGCGGAGGCGACGACAAGGGCGTGACCGATCGACAAGAACAGGTGAGGCAGACCCGTTTGTGCGTTTCCGGGTCGCCGGATCCTGCAGCGGGTCGTGCCTCCCTGTTGGCGCGTCCGACAGCGGCGGCGAAAAGGGAGGACGCCTTTCGGTCGGCGGCGGCGAGAGGATCTCGATGGTGGTGGTGGTGTCGTGCACAGCGGCGCGGAAGCCGTCGCCGGAGTTGAAAACGGCTGGCCGGATTTTGTTTCTTTCCTCTCCTCTGTTCACCCGTTTTTGGTCGGTTTTCTTTGCTCCGGGTAGAGGCTAACTCGTGCTGATAACGTGTTATAAAAGAATGAAATTTATAGAAGGGTTTGGGAGAAGAAGAAGAAAGGATGGAGGAAGGAATTTGGTGAAGAAGACGGGTAGCAACCCGGTTTCTCTTCTACCCCATTTTCTATTTTTCATTCACTTATATATAATACAAATTGAGTGGATAATGTTCAGTTCAATCCCTCAAAATGACATTCACTATATTTTGGTCCCTCAAAATAATAAATTTATAACAATTTATTTATTTTAATTTTTTTGTTTCAGATAATTATTATTTAAATAATTATTTAATTAGAACCCTGGTAATCTTGGTGAAACGACATTTTTTGGTACGGTTGAACCTCTTAAACTGAGCGGGTAGCCAGGTGAGGTGCTCGAAAATAGGTGGAAAGTTACTGGGAAATGGTGGGACCCACACTTGCCATATGGATGCTAAACGGCGTCGTATCGTGGTGATACTACGTTGTTTTGAGCCACGGGCAGCAGCCTAAAATAGGGTAGAAACCACGTCAGCACTTGCCTCGCCCAAGACCCATGGCTGACCTGCCCGCTAAAACTCCATGTACATAAATTTCTCGAGAAAAATTATAGGTACACGATTGACCCAACGTAAGAAAGTTGGGTACCAACCGTACCAAAAACCCACCATTTATTTAGAAACTTTTTGCTCCACTTTCATTACAAAAAGAAACATGATCCATTGGATAACTAGAGCCTAATTGGAAAAGAAATATACCTTTGAGAAAGTTTTCAATTTTGGTAATTCTCCTTATGAACTTGAAATGTATTATTTAAAACACTTATGCGTTACTTTTATTTTATTTTTTTGAGCGAGTGAGACACTCTTTTAAGATATCTTGTAAAAAAATGTTGAATCTTAAATAAGGGTAGAGTCATTCTTATTGGACTGCTCAAAATCAAATTTAAGAATAGTTTGGTACAAAGATTTGCATGTTAAACTTTTGAAAATTAAACTTGTATAATAAAAAATTTGCTACTTTGACCTTTCAAGAAACAAACTAAGATTTCCCGTCCCTCACTTTAAAGTTCTTCAACTTGGGAATCCCCTTAATTTTCATCTTAAATTATTAATTAATTATCTTGTTATTTTCTAACACTTTTGGTTTGTGTGAAGAGTATATTTTCTGGTTGTATGATCAAGGATTAATTCATTCCTCTTCACCAACCTAGCCCTACTTGTTTATTATAATGTGAAACTAAAAATCTATAAATAATCAGTATACTTTTTTTTTTATCTGTAGAATGGCTAATACAAGATGAGTTTCAGAATCCAAATCTCAAACTACATTTTTGAATATTTTATTCTTATTTTACTAAATTTCGACATGCTCTTCAAGCCAATTTCCTGTACAAATAGAATACTAATTCCATAAAGTATTTTGTATCAAATGGAATACGAACTTATTAATATACTTATATTGAGATGCTGTGAGTGACAGTCCATCACCAGATTATCAACCACACATTCTTCCTGATTATGCATCCGGAAAATAATCTAACAGAACAATAACACACATATATTGTATATAGTTCTAAAAACTCTAAATTGAATAAGTCAAATCCCACATGCGTCTCCAAATATTGTTTTCTTCACAGTGTGTAATTTGATAGAACTTTATTAATTAAGCCAGGGCACATCAGAGATTACTGAGCATATATAGGCTCAGTTTTGGGGGGTATTGAACAAATTAAGTGATCAACAATCCCATTGACAATAATTCAGAGCTGAGTACTAGTGAGCTCGAGCTCGGCTCAATAGCCTTTCAAGCTCGACTCGAGCTCGATAAGTACGACTCGATTTCGAGTAGTCGCCGAGTCGATCCCGAGTAGCTTGATTCGCTTACACCCATAATCAGGACTAGCGCACTCAACTTTCACCACCATCACTATGTAAAATGGCATATTCAATCACATCATGCAAATATGCAACTTGTCGGAGAACAGCAAAAATAATTGATAATTGATATACTTAGATATCAAAGTGAATCTAAGGCATTAAATGAGTTAACTATCTTGTACTCGTGTAAGTTCACTTTTTGTAGGCCAAATTGAACGTGTAAGAATCATCTTCTCTCCACAATTCAAAAACTTATTACGTGCCTACATAGATTAAGTCAATTTGGAATTTCATGAATCTGAACATTAATGTCTCAAGTACCAAATCCTCCTGAGGCACTGACATTGTCATAAAGAAATATGAAAATCACAACTTGTGTTTGAGGTTTGAAGAGAATGTTGGGGTTGCGCATACTCTTGAAGAATCCTTCATCGAGTGGATCATATGAACTTTACTTCATCCAATGGATCATGTTTCTTACGACTTTAGTAGTTCTTTTTATAAGTTTGAAATTATATGATTACAAACCCTTATACTATGTATAAATAGTTTATGTTGAAGACATGTTGTGCAAAGGTTGAATCTTAAGCAAGGAACCATTCTTGTTGGGTAATTCAAAATCTAAGTTAGGATTAATCCCACATGCATCCCCAAATATATAATCTTTACATAAATCTTTATTAAGTCAGGTCTGAGAACAGATTATTGAGTATAGGGTCAGTTTGGGGGGAGAACAAAACTGGAGTGATCAACAATCCCATTGACTGGCATTTGCGATATCTGAAAGCCCCATAACAGTGCCCATGTAAGGTTTCGCAACGCGCTCTACATTCATTCAGATCACACAACACCCCTGGTGTTCTAGTAATTATCTCCTCGCAGTCTTTGGCTGCTATTTCAGGGACCATTCTCAAAACTGCAAAAATAAAATGTGACAGTGTTCCATTTAAGAGTACTTAATTATAAATAATACAACGAAAACTAAAAAAATGAAATAACGCAAGGAAAATAAAGAATGCAAGAGGCCAACGAGCAAACAATCCAAACCTGAGAGGGAAACAATGAGAGAAATTAAGAACACTTTGCAAGAAAGCTTAGCCATTGATTACTGTGAAACACAAATCACAATCATAACAAAATTTTGGCTCAGTAGAGGTGGCTGAAGTCTTAAGTTGCAGGTTGGTAAGCTTATATACCTGTATATAAAAAGACTGATAAAATCGGCAGATTCGATTAGGCCGGGAAGCAAATCTGCGTGTGGAATTGGTTGGCTAAATTGGCCTTCAAGCTGTTTACCTTGGGGGTCTCTGACTTTATCCAACCACCTCATACTCGTAATGTTTATCCTGTGTTAATGCAAACGGGGATTTCATTGTCGCCAACAGTCCAGTTTGCAATAAACGGAATCTATGTCTTTGAAATTTCTTTTTTGAAAGAAAAAACTGATAAAAATAACTTTAACTTGATCTAAGCTCCGGATCGCACTTACATTAACGGTCACCACCATCACAATGTGAAAGGGCATATTCAGCCACAATATACAAATATGGAACTTGACTGAAAGATGCGGATAATTGATATAGCTAGACATCACTTCTAATCTTTTTTTTTTTATCAGCAAGATATCATTGCATTAATATCAACCGTTACGGTTACAAACATCTCTCAAAATCATATTATATAAAGGAGTGGGTGGAGCTAAGTGTCAATGTGGGGGACATTGCCCTTTTAAGGCGGCCTTAGCAACCCAGTCAGCAACCTGATTAGCACATCTAGGTATTTTGCGAATTATAGGGAAGATGTGGCCCTGAAGCAACACCCTAATGGGATTAATAACTGATCGAATTTCCCAAGGAATCCAAGTAGAGTTGAGAGAGTCAGCAACAATGTAAGAGTCTGTCTCAATATAGATTACAGGGTAACCTCTCGCCAGCGCGAGGAGGACAGATTTCTTGACCGCTAAAGCTTCGGCTTGAAGTGGCGAAGAGCATACAAAACGAGAAGTAATCCCATCAATGATAATCCCATCGTGTCTTCTGCATACAGCACTAGCATATGCAACATTATTCCTAGAACAAAAAAGCAGCATCAACATTAATCTTCACCCTCCCCTCATCTATTTTCTCCCATTGAACCATCGGACATATCTCCAAGAAGGGGTTAGGCTGAGGTTCTGCACAAAGGGGGAGGAGGATTGTAAAGGGTCCAATTTGAGTTTCCCCACTTGCTGAAGGGTTCTGTGAGGGACAGGGTTGGTGTGTCTAACAATAGCCTCATTATGCGTCTTCCATATCGCCCAGCAGAGTTCAACCAAGAGATAGAGGGTGGAGTCTCTTTGTGACAGAGACAAGGGTAACACCCAGGAATGCCACCAACGGGCTACATCATGAAAGCCATTACGCTCCACACATAGGCTCAGGGGGGAGGCAAACTAGGTTGCCCTGGCATGAGGACAAAAAAACAGTAGATGTTCAGCAGATTCATGCTCCTGATGACAGAATAGGCATATAGGGTCATCGAGCATTCCTCGTCTACATAGATTTTTTGCAGATAGAATCGCATTAAGCATCAGCTTCCACATGAAGGTCTGGATCTTCGCGGCACTTTGAGTTTCCATATACTCTTCCAAAAGAGGCATCAAAAGCATTGGACGGCCCCGGGATGGGTTGTGTGGTGGTGATGAGCTTCTGAAGAAGCACCCACCTTATACCCAGATTTAGTGGAGTAGATCCCGTCTGCATTATAATGCCATATCCGTGCATCATCAACTCTCAGGTCAATAGGGATTCTTCTAATGATCTCAACCTCATTATCCCTGAAATGTTCCATGAGTTTCGTGACATTCCATCTTCCACTCTCAGTGATGAAGGAGGAAACAAGTTTGACAGGGTGGATAACAGTTTCTGGAGAGGTGACGTGAAATGGTTGAACAAGGAGCCATTTATCACCCCATGCAAGAATACGTCCTCAATTACCCACTGACCATCATAATCCCAAAGAGAACCCCCCCCCCCCCCCCATGTAGTAGAATGTTCCAAAGCCAAGAGGCACAGTGTCCCTGGGTTGCATGGAAAAAATCATCTCTCGGAAAATACTTGCCTTTAAGTACCCGAGCCCATAAAGAGGTCGGGTTTGCAATGAGTCGCCAACATTGTTTTGCTAAAAGAGCATCGTTAAAAGCTTTAAGGTCTTTCAAGCCTCCTTCCCCTTTAGCTTTACAGAGTTGTTCCCACTTCACCCAATGGATTTTGCTTCCATCCGCATCCTGAGACCAATAAAAATTGGCAATAAGACTGTGCAAGGATTGACAGAAAGTTATAGGGAACCTGAAAATTGCCATAAAATAAGCAGGTATGGCGTTGAGTACAGCTTTAACCATCACTTCTCTGCCCGTAAGAGTTAGGAGGGATTGCTTCCATGTCTCAACCTGTTTTAGTCTTTCTCTAATGAAATTTAGGGCCTGCACCTTTGATCTACCCCAAGAAGTGGGTAGTCCCAAGTAAACAACACTAGAAGCAGCAACTTTAATGTTTAACAATTGGCTGATTGTCTCCCTCAATTTTTGAGGAGTGTTTTTACTGAAGTGAATGGACGAATTCGCCTTATTCACCAATTGTCCAGAGGCTTCACTGAATTTCGAAATTACATCCCATATTCTCCGGGCTTTCAGAACAGATGTAGTCCCAAATAAAAGCGTGTCATTGGCATAGAATATGAGTCAATGCTGGACAGAACCTGTTTAATTCAAAACCCTAGATCAAGCCTTGGGTCTTCGCTTTAACGATCATTCTTGACAGGCCCTCCATAGCAATTATGTAGAGGTATGGGGACAATGGGTCTCCCTGCCTCAACCCTCTAGTAGGGAAAATCCTTTCAATTGGGGTATCATTCACAAGGACATGGATCACCCATTTAGAACAGAAACCCATACCCTCTAATATCTTCTTTAGAAAACCCATTCAAGCCTATCATAGGCTTTGGCTACATTAAGCTTCATAATCATCCCCGTTTTCTGATTCTTGCAGAGTTTTAAGGAGTGAAAAGCCTCGTGGGCTGTGATGATATTGTCTTGTATACACCGATCAGGGAAAAAAGCTGCTTGATTGATAGATACAAATGAGGGGAGCCAAGCTTTGAAGCAATTTACACAAACCCTAGCGACAACCTTGTATAGGAAGTTACATAATCCAATAGGTCGATACTGTTGAAGAGTTTCAGGGCTCTTGACCTTTGGGATGAGGGTTACAAAGGTTTGATTTAATTTCTTGAGTAGGAACCCAGATTGAAAGAAAGCTCGGACAACCTCTACCACATCCATCTTGATGAGCTACCAATACTTCTGATAGAACAGGCCTGGGAGTCCATCAGGCCCAGGGGCTTTAAGGGCCCCTATTCCAAACACAGTGGTTTTCACTTCGTCCTCTATTATTAGGGCAATCAAGGCCTTATTCATTTCAGTAGTCACAACAGAAGGGATCAATTGAAAAATGTCACTATAGAGCACAGGATCTGAGGTAGTATATAATCGTGAAAAGAAGCCATGAACATGCGACATAATACTACCATCCTCATCAATTAGATTTCCAAAATCATCCCTAAGCATTCTGAGTTGATTACATTGTCTTCTTTGCACTATTGATGCATGGAAGAAAGATGTGCTTTTGTCATCATTGGCTAGCCATTTGATTCTAGACCTTTGGTGAAAATACATTTCTTCCTTATGCCATAGCTCTTCAAGTAAGTTAATCACATGTTGCTTCATGTCCCTCACCTCAGTCGAGTATGGCAACTCATGTAAGATATTCACTCCTGGTTTAGCTCATGAATCTTCTTTCAAGAATTACCAAAAATCCTAACACGCCATTGACAAAGATGTTTTCTCGTGGTATTGATTTTACATGTCATCCGTCTTTGTCTAGAGCCAACAGGTCTGTAGGACCAGGATTGATTTATTAATTCATCATACTACCTTTCCTCCCCCCACCCTGACTCAAATCAGAAAATACGATTCTTGGGCCTCTTGTTATTAGTAAGCTGCAGTATCAAGGGCCTGTGGTCAGAGCCCACCAGGACCTCATGGAGCACTTGGGCTTGAGGAAATATAGTCTCCAATTTACGCTGCATATAGCACGATCAATTCTAGTGGCAATGTAATCCTCATCGCATCTCTTATTGGACCACGTACAGGGGCTTCCTTTATAACCCAAATCAACCAGAAAATTTTCATCTAAGAATTCCTAAAAGTCCTTGACCTGAGTTGATCTGAAAGATAGGCCTCCATTTTTCTCTGACTCCTCTGTGATTGAGTTAAAATCACCAATTATCATCCACTTCCGATCCCTTCCTGGGTTGAGGGAGCTTAACTCCCCCTAAAACTCACGTCTCATCTGGGCTTGGGATGGTGCGTAAATGAAGGTTGCAAACCAGGGCTCATTTACTTCATCCATGAGTTATACATGAATAAAATTAAAATATTTACAAAAGACATTTATCTTCATACTATCCAACCACCATAGGTCCAATCCGCCACTGCGGCCAACCTTTTCTACATATTCACTACAACAGAACTTTAAATTCCTTCTCAAACATTCAAGATGCCAAACAGATTGCTTACTCTCCATGATGAAAACAATGGAGGGGCGATATTTGACATCGTGCTCCGAGAGAGCACTGATTGTCAGGGGCTGCCCAATCCCCTGACAATTCCACACAAGGGTATTCATTGGCGGCTCTGTGGCTTTAAACTAGCTACGGCAGCCTCATTAGTACGTTGTGCACCTTCCACTTCATGATATTCATTCTCAGAAAAACCCTCCTCCAGATTTATGGGAGTACCCAGGCCTAGTGGTGGGAAGGACACACTTGACAAGAATCAACCGGTTGAGTTATAATAGGGATAGTATGGTCCGAAGGGGAGGCCCTGGCCCTCACTTCCCACTTGGATGGAGACTGGCCCACAAATATGGCAAGTGCCTACTGCAATTGGCCTAGTTTAATTTGAAATTGGGATAGGCCGCTTTGAGGAGTACAAAGCCCAACCCTAGGATATGGGGTATCCAATCTAGCTTTCTTCTTTGACCTCTCCTCAGAACCAGCTGGCTTGCACTTTTTAGGGGTCTGCAAATCTTCCAACAGATTCTCCTTAGGGTCTGGACAAGGACCCACCAGTAGAGGTGGATGGTGTTCTTCATCCCTAACCACACAAGAAGGGCCAGCCACCTGCAGGTGCAGGCCTCCCACATGGCTTTATGATGTGAGATGGCATCAGTATCGTCAGCATCCAGAGAATCCGCTGAATTTGCCACACCAACCCTGCTTTTACCTAGATTCTTTTTCACCTTTGGGACCTACTATTGTTTCAACTTACCCTTGCCTTTCTTTCCACTGATCTGCTTGGGGACCGATGCCTCAAGTGGCTGTACCTACTTTGGCTCATCGGACTCTCGAACATGGAAGTACAGCCTTCTCTGAGGGGTCACCGCATTCAACCAAGGGCCAAACCCTTTTTCCAGGATTTCATAAGAAGGCAACTTATCATCATCACCCTTAAGCCAACAGTTAACAACCGTATGTCTCAATCTCCCACAAAAATAACAGAACTCAGGCAAACCTTCATATTTAAATCTAACCCAAGGCTTCCAGTCATCAGAGATTAAGTTTGTAAAACCAGTTAACAAAGGTTTATCAACCCAAAAGGCAACCTTAACACACATGATTCTGGGGGAATTGAAGACATTATTTTTGGAGATCTCATATTCAAGAAGGCCAGCAAATAAGTTACCGACCTTTTCAGCATTTGACGCGGTGAGTTGCCCCAGAGGTAGACCATGAATCTGGACCCATACACTGGATTTGCTCAGGTCCACCTGTTCACATAAAAGATGGGGAGGCCATCATTCGACAACAAGATATGCATTTGAAAAGGTCCAAGAGGTGTGCCCCGCCACCCACTGTAAGTCAAACTCCAATTCAAAGGTCAAGAAATACAAATTGAAGCCCCTGGAGGTAGCCTTTACCTCACCCTTACAACTCCAAAGCTTTTTTAGATGGTTGTTGAGGAAATTCCCCCCATAAGCACGAATTGAGACCATCCTCCCAAGAAGAACAGTTTTGGATAGCCCGAGAGCTAAAGCCCTATTAGATTCAGGGTCAGACCTTTGTTCATCATTCTCTACAACCTCCGTATCCAATTTCATACACAGATCTGCCATTATAGAAAAGCAACAGCACACCTGTAGAAACCAAAATAGAAACGACCACAATGGCTTACAGTACCTAACGCCCACAAAGGAAGATAAATAAACCCACTAATTCAAGAGTAAAATAGGCAAAAGCAGCCCACCGACCCCTCCAACTCCGAATCACCGTCCTCAAAAGGGGGTGCAAGAGAAACAAGGGCCCCTTAGGGAAGTGTTCTATCCTAGTTTTACTATCAATGAATTTGGGTAGATGGTCTCACAAGATAGGGGCGAGAGGATTTTAGAGAGATAAACTTTTAGAGAGAGAAGCACATTATTGATCTATTACTCAAAGCTGGGCTAAAAGATTGTAAGGCATTAAAGACGTTGGCTTCTACATCAGTCAAATTGTAGAAGAATAGTGAGAGTGACTTTAAAGACCCAACCTTATATCTCTTGCGATATTTAGCAATCACGAGACTTGATATTATTATACTTTTGGCAAAGTGAGTCGGTACATGTAGCAACCAAAAGATGAATATTTTGTAGCAGTAAAGCAGATCCTAAGGTATCTCAAGAACACATTAAGTCAAGCCTACAATTTTATGAAGCTAAACCAGCCAAATTACATGTTTACACAAATGCAAATTGGGACGACAACCTAGACGATAGAAATTCCACAACTGGATATCTGGTATTCTTTTGGACGCAACTTACTTTCATGGGCATCAAGGAAGGAACAAAATGTGGCGAGATCATCAACGAGCTAAGATGGTAGAGCTATGTTACTATGGATACAATCACTGTTACTCGAGGTAGGAATCATAACAACACTTTTGTGTTTTAGTTAGTGTGAGAATATAGACACAGCATACTCACCAAGAACCCTATCCAACACACTAGAACGAAGCATGTGGCTCTTGATTATCATTTTGTTCGTGAGTTAGTAGCACAAAACAGTTCAATTTGCTAATACGGAAGGGAAATTTTCACGAGAGTGTTCAATTTGTGGAGATGTTAGCCAATAAGGATTATAATCATGATCATGGATAAGGTTACAACAGTGAAGATCAATCTTATCATAGAAGGAATGAAGTCCTTATTGTGTTTTGGAAACTTGTTTTGAAAAATGATTTTTAGTTTTCCTATAATCCAAAACACTTAATAGTTTTCTAAAAATTTTCCCCACAAACCAAAAGTGAACTAAAAAAAAGTTATTTTGAAGAGTTTTTGAAAGCACGCTGTGGCATGACGGTAATTATTTGAAGCTTCATTAACGGTACTTTCGTAAATAAAGGAGATGCGATGACATTGTGGTAAATGTTTAAAGTTGCATTAATGATATTTTCGTAAATAAAATGACGCGGTGTAAATAAGAAGAGAAAAAACAACCTCTCCAAATGAATTTTCAAAGTTCCCAATACTAAAAAAACACTTCCCTATTTCTATTTTTCAAAATAATTCTTAGAGAATTAAAAACATAAAACTCTTCCAAACACACCCAATAATTGATGTAAACAATAATAATTGATGTAAACAATATGTTTGTGTAAGCTTAATATAATACACAACTAAGTACAACCGACAACCATGTTGCATCCACAACATTCTCTTTTTTAAGAGTTGTCAGGCTTATAAAACCTCTAAAATATACGTTTGCTATTTTCTTAAAATTGTTGCAAGATCTTCTTGTATCTACACAATTATTTTATTTTCTTTAATTATCTTCAACATCTTATATTATGGCATCTATATTATTTTTTTAATTTCCACCAACATCTTCTTGTATTAAAGCATTTATTAAGTAATAACATGACCCACACATTGTTCCAACCAAACAGCTAACAGCCTTTTTCTGTTTCAGGCACTCCAAATCCAAATTTTTTGAAATTTATTTATAGCATGAAACTTTAGAGTAGGTCCTAAAAACGAGTTTATTGTTGTTGGTCTACATAAAGAATGGGCTTGTTGTGAGGCAAAATTCATGCCAATTTTGTGAATTTGTGAAGTTTAGAGCCTTATTGGTATCAATTTCATGTATGTAATGAATTCAATTTCATAAAATATTTTTGTTATTTATATATATTAGTGGTATTAGACTTAAAATAAATTCTTAAGATAAAACTAGAAATTTATGTCCTAAAACATTGAATTCATTACACACATGGAGGAGTTGATACTAAACGGGGGTAAAGGATGATTGACCGATTGATAGAAAGGCAAAATCTGAAATTCTGACTTCCATTTCTTTCTTGAATTTGGGCCTTAACATCAGTGTAAGAAAATTGTAACCAAAAAGCTTACAAAGCCATGTCCAAATTGCCAATACTAACACATGACAGTGGCATATATACCTAGCAGACAAGCAGTATTTCTGGCAACTAGCAGTGTGATCCATTGAGATGGGAAGGAGTTTGGGTTCACTTGCTTCCACATTAGAAAAAGTGCCATGTCCAAATTGCCGAATCAGGTGGTTTCTTTACACCTCTAGTCATGGAATTTTGGAGAGGCCCATACAAATTTTATTATTGAGATTGGGAGGCCCAGATCGAATTGTACTTTGACTCCTGATGGACCCAATCAAAATAGGAGGAAATGGTGAAATGTCGCATTTATATTAAGTCAAACCAACAATTTCTGGAAATTATGACACAATCAATCGATTTTTATAGAGTTAAAATTAATAAATACAGAAAGTACAATGTCTAAAAAAAATTGATGAAGTGGAGGGACATAAAAAAATAATGTTTAGGTAGTGACTATTAGTGTAATTTTTTTGTTTTGGGAATTAATTGTTTTTTGGGAATTAGTATTAGTAGAACTTTAGCCGATAATAATTGAGACTTTAAATGGTAAAAAGGTGAATCTTTCTCTAAATGATATGGGTCTTAATCCACTCACCTCGAGACATTTTTTTTTCATTTCTCCTGTTCAACTTTAATCATTTGTCTACTTAAAATACCAATGGACGGGATCTAAATATATTTTTGATACTAACGGGATCTAAATATATATATTGTGATGGAGATGAAAAAAATGCATAGGATCCCACTTGTTCCAATGCATACATGTGGAAGAGCCATCAATGCACCCTACCTCCCTACCCTAGCAGCACACAATCTCCCAAACCCAAAATTTGATCCCAAGTAATCCCCACGGACGCTTAGTTTTAGATGCTGGAGCGCCCGGAGCTTGTATACCTATACCCGAACATCATCACAGCACATGAAAAATTTTCATCTTAATTACTTTTGTTAAACTTTTTCTGGTGGCGAACCTAAATAAGTAAAAAAAATGCATAACCCTAAGCCTTATTATACATCATTAATTTGTTTGGCACACCACCACCACCTTAATTTGTCAATTCATAGTGTATACAATTGTGTAAAGGGTTAGAATATAAATATAAAACCATCCATGGAACCTCATCCATAGATTAACCTTTTGATTAAAATATAGTCACTTGACACCAATCCTATGTGATCGATAAACTAATATATATTGCTTGTTCTCGGTTTAATCTTGAGTACTGATCTTGATAAGTAATCATATAATATATTGGTCTATATATATGACTATATACATACATGGTACGTAAGAGAATCTTGTCTATGAGGCCAAGCCCGAAATTTCTTTGTGAAATTGAGTACAAGTAGTCATCCTTTTCATCTAGAACCCTATGGCGTGGGAAATTGAAAATAGAAAAAGGAAGTAAGTAAAGCCAGAAAGGAAAAAAGATACACGAGGTATGAAAGTTACACTGTCTTCGAAGTAATAATGGAGTTTTCTTCGACCGAGTTGCAATAGAATTCAATATATTATATCCATGACCCAGAAAAATTCATCATCAGGTGGTACCAGATTGGATTTCTCTTTTATGGTTAAATGATACCTACCTTTTTATACATAGAAGAATAATATCATACCTTGTAATTCCTATTTCCTACTCTGCTCGCTCTCATGAGCATGATCCATGCACGCAAGGACAAGAATCAGTATCACACAGACACACACAAATACACAATACAATTTGGTTAAATTAAAGCTGCCTCTAATTCAAAGGAAAATGATAGCTAGGAAGTGATGAAAAAGGCGTGCTTCGTTGCAGAAAATTTGAATTTTCATCGCCTGGACTATATACATTAGATATATGTTTATTTTAAGGTAGATCTTTTTTTAACATATATATATAGATCGTATGTATGGGTTTAAATTTGTAAGGGTTTCTTAACAGTTCATTTGGCAATTTTGTATAAAAGACAAAATCTAAAATCTGGATATTTAAGCACACTAGAGGAGATTAAGAATGAAGAAAAGAACAATCATACACACACATTCAAACACAACAATTTAGAGTGGTTCTTCCTAAAATCTATGGGTACATCCACTACTCAAGGCTCCCCCTTGAGATTTACCAAATCCACTATATGGTTTCTTCCAAGGTGAAACCCAACCTTTTACAACTAAACTTTTTCAAAGGATCAAGCTCAAACCTTTACAAGAGTTTTTTCAAAGCTCACTTTCTAACCTAGGCTTTTACTAAAGCTCAACCCAAACCTATACAAGAGTTTTCCAAGACTCACTCTCTAATCTATACCCAAAGCTTTTTCCAAGGCTCAAGCTTCAAACCTATACAACCCCTTAAGTAAAATTTTCCCAATCCTACTTAAGGTATGATTTTCAAACTACTCAAAGAGTGACTCACCCTTTGTTGATACAATTAAGCCCAAAGATATCCCAAATGTATAAAGCTTAAGAAGAAAGAATTAAACCCCTCAACAATTTTAATAAGCAAGCTCTAATCTCTCAATGGTTTATGAGCATTTAAGCAAGCTTCAAGATGATGTAAATAAAGTTGTAATGGTTTGCCTTTATCTGTTAATGAGGATAGGAAGGCTATATATAGACCCCAATGACAAGTAGGGACTTAAAGGTCAAAGATAAATACCAAAAGCTTGTCTTCCAGAATTTTCGTGTTGGGTCCGTATACAATTTTTGGGTCTGGAAAAAATCTGCACACTTGAGAAAATTTGACCGTTGGGGCTGATCATTCCAACACCTTCCAACTTGTTTTCTTGTAGCTCTTTAGTGATAGTAAGACAATAAAACGGCTATATGGCTTCCTTGGTGGGATTTTGAAGCTCTTCTCTCTTCCAATGAAATGGGTACAACTCAAAGAACCCCTTTTGTATTTCACCCACTATGAGGAACTTTAATTGTTGTCATACTTTAGTCTCTAGAGAAGGGACAAAAATAACGTTAACTTCTTGGCTCCTCTTTATTTTGAAGAGGAATGCTAGCAACACACCCATACTCCTCTAGCCATCTAACACACACTTCCCAAGAATTTACTTGTTAACCGGTTATCCCTGTTAACATGAAATACTCTCTGTCTTTTAGATCTTTTAACAAATCTTTTAGTTTTTTTATTTTTTTATTTTGGAAACCCAAAAGACATCGTCTCCAAACAACTCTCGCTCTGTAAAAAAACAAAACAAGAAAGAAGAGAGATTAGCACCTAAGTAAAACAAAACAAAACTATATGAAAGAAAAGAAATAGTGTAGAAGGAGTTGGAGCTAAATACAAAAGTTTGAATCCAAGCAAACCAAAGATATCGGCCATTATCTTCTTAAGGTAAGATGTTATTTTTGTTAAGGATATATTTGAAGAATTTTACAGTATAATTGGGCATAATTATTAGAATTAATTGATTGAATATTTTTAATCAGCTCAAGTCTATATAAGTATGCACCTACTTCTTTCTCTTAATAAAAAAGAGAAGAAAATTAATTAAGAATAAAAAAATTAATAAAAAAAGGTGTGTGCTAGGTGGCTACAAAAAGTATGGATGTTACGTATTATCAGTTATTCATTTTAATGTTAATGTTTATTTTAATGTTAACGTTCCATGTGTTGTTTATCAGGTAAATTCTTGGGAGGTGTGTGCTAGGTGGCTAAAGGAGTATGGGTGTGTTGAAAAAGGTGTGTTGTTAGCATTTCTTTAGACTTATTGTATCTAGAAGATAAAGTAGAGGAGAGTTGAGTAAGATGGATGTTAGCAAGTGTTTCAGATACACACTCACACAAGTGATAGAGTCCTAGCTAGGAACTTGTTCATACTTTTCCTATACTTGTGTAATACGGTACTTGTATTGTTGTGTCCTACTACAACTATAGTTTGTATCTCATCACTGATTATATAATGGCACTGGGATACACAATGAATGTGTGCCAGTGATTAAACCCTAAATATCATTTGTGTCAAACATCTTTATGGTAGCGGAGCCTTCTGCTTAACCGCATCTAGTAAGACTCTTCTTCTTTGTTTCTTCTATTTCTTTCTTTATCATGTCTACTCCTCCTGTTATCCCACCCGACTCTTCCACCACGCTCCCTGACCCTCACAATTCCTCTGCCGCACCCAGTGGTTCTACTACAACTGGCTCCACCAGATCTGGCTCTTCGACTGTTGCGGCAGTAGTTGTTCCCCCACCAGTCCAACCTCTTAGCAACTCTCATCATGCTGTCACTATCCAGCTCAACCACACCAACTACGTGTTCTGGAGAGCCCAGATAGAGCCCTTTCTTGCTGGACAGGGTGTCTTGTCCTATGTTACTGGTGGTTTTCCTTGCCCACCACCAATGCTCATCTCGGCTGCAGGTGAACTTCAGGCAAATCCAGCGTACTCTCAATGGGTACAACAGGATCAGGCTATTTTGAGTAGCATAATCTCCTCCATTGCAGTGGAGGTATTTCTCACTGTCATTGGCAAAAAGACTTCCAAAGAGGCCTGGGATGCTCTTGAGTCTTCTTTGGCCTCTCCAAATCAAGCCCGCCGTATGGCTCTACACACGGCGCTGCAGCAGATCAGTCAATCTCCTGATGAACCAGTGATGCAATATCTGAATAGGGTCAAGCGGCTGACTGATGAGCTTGCAGCCAGTGGCCAGGCTCTTCCACCCACTGATTTCCAAATCAGTCTCATTCGTGGTTTGCAACCAGATTTGAAGACCTTTGCCACTACAATTACTGCTCGCCCTGAACCCATGTCTTTCTCTGAATTACAAGGTGCAATAATGAGTTTTGAATTTCTGAATAATGACCCAGTTAAGACATTGTCACTGGAGGCGTCTGCACAGTCTGATCCCTCGAAAGATCTGCCTATTTCGGGACAGCCCATAGCGAACACAGCCCAGCGTCAACACCCTCCTCCACCACAGCGAGGTGGCCGTGGCGGACGAGGCCGTGGTAGGGGCAGACGTGGTGGTCGGACTTACTATGACACTAAGCCCTATCGCGGTAGTGGCGCTTCGGATGGAAACAGACCCTGGTGTCAGTTCTGTGGTAAACTCGGACACACGGTTTCAAACTGTTATCAAAGGGCTAATTTTTCTTTTCCCTCTGCAAACTCTGTTACTCCAGGTTACTCTCCTTATCCGTGGATTCCAGATACAGGGGCCAGTCACCATGTGACGCCTGATCATCAACACCTGCAGCACTATACTGAGTATCCTGGTCATGACTCTGTTCAGGTGGGCAGTGGCCAAGAGCTGCCGATTTCTGGCATTGGTAACTCTTCTTTTCCTACATCCTCTCGTACTCTCTCCATTAGGAATGCCCTTCATGTTCCTGCCATCAATAAATCACTTCTCTCTGTTCAACAATTCACTAGAGACAATAACGTATTTTTTGAGTTTCATCCTACTCATTTTCTTGTTAAGGATCAGGTCCACAAGAACATACTCCTCACAGGCAAGAGTGATTGTGGACTCTATGTCTTCTCCTCCTCAAAATCAAATCCATCGCTTGCTGTTCTGTCTGCTGTCCGAGGTGGAGAAGAAATCTGGCACCAATGTCTTGGTCATCCTCATTCTCGTGTTCAGAACCAAATTTTAAATTCCTTGCAGTTTCCTTTCATAAATAAAGTCTTGTCTTCTGCTTGTCTTGCATGTCCTATGGGCAAATCAACTCGATTACATTTGAATTCCAGTTCTCATCGTTCAATAAAACCCTTGGATTTGATTTTCAGTGATGTCTAGGGTCCCTCTCCTTACACAAGTGTAGATGGTTACAAATATTATGTTGTCTTTTTGGATGATCATACAAAATTCCTGTGGTATTATCCATTGAAACGCAAATCCGATGTCTTTGATGTTTTTAAAATGTTTCAAAAGCATGTTGAACGTACGTTTAATACCACCATCAAAAGTGTTCAAACCGATTGGGGGGGCGAGTTTCGGTCTCTTCACAAGTTTTTCAAACACAGTGGGATCACACACCGCCTCATGTGCCCTCACACACATGCACAGCAGGGCTCCATTGAGAGGCGACATCGCCATATAGTTGAAACAGGCCTGACCCTCATGGCCACAGCACACATTCCTTTCACTTACTGGAATTATGTTTTTGAAACTGCTGTCTTCCTTATTAATCGCATGCCCACCAAAGTTTTAGAGAACAAAACACCTTATGAACTTCTCTATCATCATGCTCCTGATTATACTTTCTTACGGGTATTAGGGTGTCTCTGTTACCCTCATTTACGTCCGTATAATAGACATAAGTTTGATTTTAGGTCTCAACCATGTATTTTTCTAGGTTACAGTCCCATTCATCATGGCTACCGATGTATGGACATCACTACTCGAAAACAGTACATCGCACGTCATGTTCGCTTCTTTGAAAATATTTTCCCGTTTAAAACTAATTCTACACGACCTCATTCTTTGCAAGAGTCACACCCACAAGAGTCTTGGGTCTCGGTGCCACTTTCTGTTTTCTTCCCGGCCACGCAACAGACAACAGGTATTCTCTCTAATCCAAATTCTCAAACATCACCACAGACACCTTCCATTTCATTACTTCCTCAATCTGATGACTCCATGCACCTAGCCACACCTTCATCTTCCCCTAGAAATGTTGTTTCCCCTCATTCCAGGTCCAGTGAACAACCCTCCAGTCCCCTCCCAAATGTTTCTCCTAGTTTATCGCCATCATCACCCGAATCCACACCAACTCCTACACCACCACGTCGCATGTCATTACGACAACACACTAAGCCTCCTGATCGATACTCACCATCTCATTATGTTACCCAGAAAACTGAATCACCAATGTCAGAACCCACATCCTTTACAGAAGCATCCAAATACTCAGTATGGCGCACAGCCATGCAGGAAGAAATCAACGCACTCCTCAGGAATAATACTTGGACACTGGTTCCTTATCATGAATCCATGAATATAGTGGGTAACAAATGGGTGTACAGGGTGAAGAAAACAGCAACAGGGGCCGTTGAGCGATTTAAAGCTCGACTTGTGGCAAAAGGGTTTCACCAACGGGAGGGCCTGGATTACAAAGAAGTTTTCAGTCCAGTAATTAAACCAACCATAATTAGAGTTGTTCTAAGTCATGCCTTGACTAACAAATGGCCGATACATCAGCTGGATGTCAGAAATGCTTTTCTTCATGGCAATCTTGAGGAAGCAGTGTTTATGACCCAACCACAAGGTTTTGTTTCAAAGGACCATCCCAACCATGTTTGCCGGCTAAACAAGTCTATGTATGGTCTAAAACAAGCCCCCAGGGCTTGGTATCGGCGACTAAGTGACTAT
Organism: Turnera subulata; assembly: GCA_028386065.3. NCBI lineage: Eukaryota > Viridiplantae > Streptophyta > Magnoliopsida > Malpighiales > Passifloraceae > Turnera > Turnera subulata. Next base: position 437,736 of record JAKUCV010005449.1, read on the forward strand.
CTTGTCACACACGGTTTTCATATTTCACGGGCTGATCCCTCATTAATGATATACAGACGTCATCATGTCACTGTTTACATTCTTATTTACGTGGATGATATATTGCTCACTGGTAACGATACTGTTTTTGTGAGAACACTTTTGCAGCACCTTGGAGATGAGTTCTCTATTCGAAACCTGGGTCGCCTTAGCTACTTCCTTGGAGTTCATGCCACTTACACCAAAGCAGGAGTTCTCTTAACTCAAAAAAAATATATAAAGGATCTGTTGGCAAAGGCAGGAATGGCAGATTGTAAAGCTGTGGCCACTCCAGCATCTACTTCTACCAAGTTGCAGAAAACAGGGGGGAAGCTTTACTCTGACCCAACTTCCTACCGCCAGCTAGTTGGTTCATTACAATATCTGGCCATCACTCGACCAGATATCATGTATGCTATTGGGAAGGTTAGCCAGTATATGCAGGCACCCACCGATGATCATTTTATGGCTCTCAAACGCATCTTACGTTATCTCAAAGATACCATGCATCTTGGACTTCAATTTCACTCCACGATCACACCACCGACATTACAAGTGTACACTGATGCAGATTGGGGAGGAAACTTGGATGATCGAAAATCTACTGGGGGTTATCTTGTCTTTTTGGGACGAAACCTTGTGTCTTGGTCGTCCAAAAAGCAACGCACGGTGGCTCGGTCTTCTACAGAGGCTGAATACAAGGCATTGGCGGATGGATGTGCTGAACTTTTGTGGATTCAATCATTGCTTCGTGAATTGGGGATCGTACATTCTGTTCCTGTGCTGTGGTGTGACAATATTGGCGCCACATATCTCAGTCAAAATCCAATACAACATTCACGCACTAAGCATGTCGCTCTTGACTATCATTTTGTCCGAGAGCAGGTAGCGGGCAAACATCTTCAAGTCCAGTTTTTAGCCAGTGAACATCAGTTGGCAGATCTTCTCACCAAGCCCTTATCCTCCAAACGATTTTCTGCTCTGCGTGTCAAACTCAACCTCAGCTTTGCCCCCGGTTTCGTTTGCGGGGGAGTGTTAGCAAGTGTTTCAGATACACACTCACACAAGTGATAGAGTCCTAGCTAGGAACTTGTTCATACTTTTCCTATACTTGTGTAATACGGTACTTGTATTGTTGTGTCCTACTACAACTATAGTTTGTATCTCATCACTGATTATATAATGGCACTGGGATACACAATGAATGTGTGCCAGTGATTAAACCCTAAATATCATTTGTGTCAAACATCTTTAATGGAAAGAGGAAGAAGATGACAAAAAGGAAAACCCCTTCTTCCAAAATCATATTCTATGAGTTTCAAAAACAAAGGTCCTAATTTTATTCAAAACGGAGTCATATCATTTAAGTGTGTGGAGAGAAAACTAATGGTCTTCAAAAACATATTTAGCCCAATACGTAAGGGCTTGAGATTTTCTTGGCCCATTATATTGACTCATAAAAAAAACATAGTAAACATATCATACATCCCAACAATCCAAACATCCATCAACAAAACAGTCAACATGTAAACGATGAGCATATGCATGCGATGCGAGGCTTGTGCTTATATAAAGCCTGAAATTCCAAGTTCCATTATAGTTCCATATATAATAATTAATAACCTCACTGCTGCTTTATTGTTTTTTTTTTTTGAAATTCATCATCAACTTTCATTCAATGAAAGGAGGGACATTCCCTCTGCGTGATAGTACAAAAAGAGCTGGGCATGTTAGAGTAACCCATAATAGAAAGACATTGAGTAACAACATGTTTTGTTAGACAATCAGCTGCAGTGTTTGCATCTATAAACACATGCTTTACCAAATAAGAGGAAAACCTATCCAAAAGGGACCTGATAATGTCCACAAGGCTCTCTGATTCCCAAAGAGGAGGGGGTCCATCCCCTGTTTGATTGACCTCTTCCACAATTTGCAGGTTGTTAGATTCGACTAAAACAAAAGTGCACCCTATAGCCAAAGCTTGTTCCAGACCGATCCTCATACTCCAAGCCTCAGCTGAGAGGACAGAACCACATCTTCTCCGGGTCATGATAGCCTCGACTACTTTGCCCGTTGAGTCCCTTATGACAATGCCGAGTCCAGCTGGTCTCTCTGGATTATTTAAAGCTGCATCACAATTGATCTTGAAATAACCTACAGGGGGGGTTGCCATTCTCTAGGAGAGACAACGTTCGAGCTTCCCTGTTGGGGTGATTGTCGCTGCCTAAGCAGGTCTTGAGTCAATCCTTGCGCTCGCATAACAGCTCTGATGGGGAATATTGGCTCGTTCCTCATCACTGCTGTGTCTCTATTTTTCCAAATTTCCCAGCTTGTATTGGCTTCCAAAAGAAGGAGGTGAGGGTTGTCCCGATGCCAAGTGTCCACCAATTCTTCGCAACATTTCACAAAACCACCGAAGCCCTGAAGTGGAATTCGTAGCCGCAACGGGCTTGCTAGCTAAGCAGCCTTGCATGATCACAGAAGAAAAGGCAGTGTTCCAAATCTTCACTATCCTTTCTGCATAGCTGACAAGCAGCCTCATCAGTTATGTTGCGCCTTTTCAGGTTTGTGAGGACTGGGAGAGAGTTTTGCAGGGCTCTCCATAGGAAATGCTTTACTTTTGGCACTAGGTCTAGATTCCACATCTTCATCCATTTTGATGGCAGTTGTGAGTTTGAAGCAGGTGGTGTGTTTGCAATGCGCAATTTGTCTGCGCTGAGGATGCCGTAACCACCTTTAATAGTGTATTCACCTCTTCTGTTAAAATGCCATACCCATCTGTCTGCTTTCCCAGGCAAACCTAGTGGAATTTTTCGGATCTCCTTTGCTTCAGAGGGGTTAAACAAGGCACGCAGCTTCAGGTCATCCCAGACTCTTCTATCAGCGCATATAAGCTCGTTGACATATGTTGCTGAGCTGTTCACGGGTTTGGGGGTCGATATTTTAAAGAGGGGAAGGGTTGGGATCCAGGGGTCTTCCCAGATTCGTACGCTATCTCCCTGGTTGACATTTCATCTCAGTCCTTTTTGTAGTAGGCCCCGGCATTCTAGAATGCTCCTCCATATCCAAGATGGACTTCCACCAATGATCAAAATGTTCCCCAATATCTACCCCCTAATTATGAATCTGCACAAGAATTAATTAAGAATTTTTTTGTTTTATTCACAATTAAGAAATCCTTGTATTTACGAATTATAATAGTTTGTCAAAGGAAATAATAGATAGATGCATTAATTAAGGGGTTAATGCATCCCTCAACTTTATTTTTTTCATCACTCTTGTCCCTAAACAAATTATTGGGTGATTTATGTCCCTTAACTTGTGCTCAACCGAGTAAAGCAGGCCATTTCCTACTGTAGCCGGTTTTAGATGTGGGGCCCACCTCATGTTCGCTAAAAAATTATTTTCTTAGCTGGGAAAAATGCCACGTCAAATTTTTTTGGGAAAATTAGAAAAAGTGAAATTAAAAATTTCGAAAAATTAAAACTGTGTAGGTCCTAAATAGATTATTTTTTTCCATTGGCATTTTCATCTCCCTCACGCTACTCTCTGTACTAGCACCCTCTCTACCACTAAATTACAAATCCCCACCGTCGCCATTCTCACTCCCCCCGATCCCTCTCATTCACCTTCCAAAACCTTTCATTGGTTCTCCTTTGAAAACCACCAAGCCACACCAAGCCGCCGCCTGACCTCCCTTGTTGGCGAGTCGCCGCCCCTCTATTCCAAGTCGCCGCTGCCATTACCAGCTTTCGCTCTCGCCCATTCGCTCTTCCTCAGGTTGTCATCGCCATCGAGATGTATAGAACTCAAGGCGAGCACTGATGGAACAAAAGGTGTTGCCTCTGCTCCTCGCCTTCCACAGACGATGAATCGCCGCTTACCTCAGCCCTCCCTTGCCTCGCGGCACACCTATGCTCGACCTGGAGAAGAAGCCGAGGCTTGATGGAACACTTGGGGATTTTTTAATCTTTATTTTATTTGTTTCTATTTGGGAGTTGAATTCGTTGTCAGTTGTTGATTTGTTTATAGATTCTTGGGGATTTATTTTTTGGTTCTTGGTGATTTGTTTTTGGATTGTTTATTGTTGATTTAATGTTCATTTGTTTATGGGTTCTTGGGGATTTATTTTTGGGTTCTTGGTGATTTGTTTCTAGGTTGTTGATTGTTGATTTAATGTTCATCTATTTATGGGTTCTTCAATTTGTTCTTGAGCAACAACCACCATCGCAGCCGCCGCCGCCACCGCCACCGCCACCACCACCACCACAACAGCTAATGTCTTTAATCAGCCGCCTCCACAGGCTCCTCCCGCCAGCACTGGATGTCCAATCGGATATTTTTTTTTGAACATGGGGCTGAGCTTGAAGAGGGAGTGGTTGGATTCCTATCTTCGATGGCTCGAGAGCTCGGGCCGGCGCCTCAACGGAGTTGACGTTTCGGCAAAGGCCAAGCTTTGCTTCGAGCAATTCTTGTTCTCGAATATGAATCACTGTGGCGGCGGCGTGCTTCCTCCCAGTGTGGAGTCAATGCACCTCGTTGGCCTCCCTGGACCATTAATTTGCATTGGTGATTTCTTCTGGTGATTTCAACATAAAATTTGAAGTGGTGATTTCTCCTGGGTTTCCATTTTTTTTTTTAGTATTTTGGGCGTCAATTCAATCTTGATTACCGATGGTTGCTACTTTAGAGTGCACAGATTTTTCTAATTGCTTATAGAAATTGTTCTAAAAAATAATTGCTTATAGTAATTAAAAAAATATTCAAATTAGAAATTAGTGGGTGAGAACATTTTTTATTTTCGAATATTAGATTTTTTTCATTTTTCCAGAAAAAAACTAATCTCATATGTATTTGATAAAGTAAAAAAATTAATTTAAAATTGACTAAAATGGTGGGCTCCACTTATGAAACCGGTTGCAGTAGGGAAATAGCCTACAATAATCAGTTTACCACAAGTTCAGGGATATAAATAACTCAACAATTTCTTTAGGGACAAGAGTGATGAAAAAAATAAAGTTAAGGGATATTTTCATGTATTAACCCATTAATTAAGGGGTATGGTTTTATTTAATGTGCCCAATAAAACTTCTAATATGCGACATTTTTATTCTTTATAAGTGTACAAATATTATATGTAATATCATGCATGGAATAGAGGGAATAATTTTCTTTTTTTCGAACGCGAATAGGGGGAATACTTGAAGGCCTCATCCTCTACTATAGGACAGTGCTATGAAGAGAAGAGAGCAAGACCCTAAATAATCTTCTTTATTTTTATGCTAACCATGATTTATTTATTTATGAGTAGTGAGCCAAATGAATCATTATTATTATTATTATTATTTTGACAGGAAATATATGGATTGTATTGATATCAGCCAGGAAAGGCTAGGACCAAGATACATTCCGGTAGAATAAAACCGGCGATTGAGTTGGTACAAGAGCTTACAAGGTTAGCACTAAACAACAGCACAATCGCCGTGTCATAAACATAACAACATAAACCAGGACATGGAACCCATACTACCTATTAAAACAACACCCAACATAGAGGCTTTCCATAGAAGATGGAGATCGGCAAGCGTCTCTCAATCAAGAGAGGTCCGGCACCAAGGCAAGATACACAAGCCATACAAACTCCAGTTACAAACCGAAGCTGCTCCCATGGCCACAACCCAAATGGCCTTCAAACAAGTAGAGCCTGTAAAGACAAGAAAAACCGGCAACAGGAAAAGAGAAAACTAAAGCATATATAACTGCGTCAAAGAGGATATAAACATAACGCCGCCCTCTGATCACCCGAGATCTTTCCACACTGAGGCAGCGAGATGGGCTTCCCGACGAGCCCACAAAACATCACTCTTGATGCCACCAGCCACCCCCGGACGTCCCATGACAGCCCGCTTTGGGTGCCAAACATGAGCAAAAGCTCCAAAATACCAAAAGAAAGGTAGGCTGATACGACCCGACTCAGCCTATCCGTCAACCCGTTCTAAACAGGATCATTGTTGCTGGGCTTGTTGCTCCCAGCCCCCTCCTCATCTGGATCCGTGGCCTTCTCCTCCATCATTGCTACGTAGTTTTTTGCACACTCTTGCAGGTCCTTCAGTTTGCAGAAGAGATGCAGAGGGCCTATAGATGCTCTGCCTAGCTCTAGCCAACCTTTTCCAGCTTGCCCTATGCTCCGTTGGTTTCGAAGGAAGGCTAGGACTGATGTCCGTAGCAAGTTGAGCCATCGACTCCACCCATTCTTGATGAACCCCTATAGCAATGACACCCGAAGCCGATACTTCCCCCATATCAATAATTTTCCGTTTCTTGTACACAGAGGAGCCTTCGTCCTGAAATTCCACAATCATATCGTGCACCGGGGTGGGAGTGGCTGCGGCATTGGTTTCCGGTTCCTTAGCCAATGTAGGCTCATGGTCCGGCGTTACCATCTGGTCCTCAGTAGCATTACCGTCCTCATCGTTGGTGTGTTTACCCAACTCGTCCTCATACACCGTTGTCCGCTTCATTTTACCCCCGGGAATCTCTCTCCCCAACATCATCGTAGCCCTCATCCATGGCCCAAAGCTGTTAGCATTCTTCTTCTCCGTCATATCATCCTCCAGGGCACGTTCCTTGCACGACTGGATGGTGTGATCTAGGCGGCCACACCGGTAGCAGAAATCAGCAAGCTTCTCGTACTTGAAGCTAATCCAAACCAAGTTCCCGACCAAATCCTTGACCATAACCCCTGGAAGTAGAGGCGAGTCAACCTTCACCTGTACCTTCATCCGGATAAAACCCAACCACCCGTACATATTCTCAATTGTCTCTTCCAGACCATTGTATTGAGCAAATAAACCCCCCAGTTTCTCGATATGCCAAAGAGAGGACAGATCCGGGGGGAGGCCATGGATCTGCACCTTAAACACTGTAGTAGAGAAGTCTATTTGCTCAATGGCAAGATTTGGTGGCCAGCTTTTCACAACAAGGAGCTGTCCCGACGCAGACCATGGTGCCTTTTTAAGGACTTTGTTCCTATCATGTTTGAATTCAAATCCAAAGAGATACAGATTCCTTCGCTTCTCAATAACACGGTAAGCACCATTGCAAAACCAGACAGCACTAGTTTGGGACTTTACCCTTACTGGCGAGATGTACCTTGGGGAGATGATCTTACCTACCAAGTAGGTTTTGGATACCAGGTTAGACACAGTGCTGTCCACATCTAAAGCTTCCTCGCCCACCCTCGGCGCCCCCAGATTGAGCACCTGTTCATCTCGCATGTCGCCCATTTGTTGAAGCCAAGCCAAGCAATATTAAGCACAAAGCTTTAGAAAAAAAAAAAAAACAAACCCGGACAAAGGAACTAAGCCGGGTATAGATCCAAGTAGAGAGGTGAGATCACACCCTACCAACCACAAGATCACTATTGGTGTTTAGAAAGAAAAGAAAGAGATCTCGACAAAGCTGGGTGTTTTGGTACCCATGACATCCAAGCCACAAATACCGAGTTCAAAATGTTTGAATCATTATTATTTTTAAATAAAACTGTGTATTCACTTTTAATGACATTGCATGCTATATTAACTCTCTACAGAGGCTTTCATTAGGATCTCACGATATTTTGCTTGTTGTACAAGGTACTCGTTTCGTTTTTTGCTTTGGATGACGCTTTTTTTTTTTTTTTATCAAAAGATTGTCATCAAGTATCAGAAATGTACAGCCTCATTTACATCATTGAAAAGCAATGGAACCAATTGAGGTTGATTCTAGTGCTAAGCGACTTGTTCTGTTTAAGCGAGGCTTCGGGTTCGAGTCCTCGTGTAAGCAGAAAACTTCATTTGGGAGACTCACCCACCATTACCTAGGTGCGCCACCCGAGTCGAGCTGAATTTAGTCTGGTGCCTTTGATGTCCTTAAAGGTGGACTGGCTCGGGATACCAGTGGAAAACCAAAAAAAATAAAAAATAAAAATTGAAAAGCAATGGAATAGACCCCTTGGCGGTTGGACAAAATAAGCTTAGCATAACTAGCTAGCAAGCCAATTCTCACACCAGTCAACCTCACGAAATACATGAAGCCACCAGTCAAACCCAACGAAAGCATTAAATCTGTGCATCATTCACATCCCCTAAAAATCTATTATATATATTTAAAGCTGTATCCCTCACCAAGTTTTGACCCATAGGATTTTTGAGGTCTTGCTTTATTGTCATGTGGAGGCTTTGAGGTTTTCCTTTATTGCCATGTGTAGGGTTGTAGGTGTAGTTTGATTGGCCATAATGACAATCATAATTTTCTCAGAGAAACTTTTTTGTATTTCATCAATTCATCAGATAATTTTTTAATACAAAATCATCATTTTTACAAGATACACTGTTGGGTATTAAACTAAGCCTAATTAGTTTAGGTTTAAGAGTCCTTATATTATTGGGTTTTAAGAGTCCAAGTCCGGTACGGTTTAGGAGTCATGTCTTGCCCGTTAAGTCAGAGTCTATATAAATAGGTGTGTCAGGGTTTTATTATTAAGTGTAGCTGTGTAGCAAATCAAGAGTTGTGAGTGTGGCTACCGTGAGGGGCACCGAGGTGTCGCCTAATTTATCAAATAGGACGAAAAAAGATCGGGATCACTTTGTTCGAGCTGCATCAAATTGGAGAAGACGCCAAGTGAAGAGTTGCACATCAACACACTTGACGTGGAGGAAAAAAAACTTGTTCTTGACGTGGAAAAAATTTTGTTGGTGAGCTATCAGAAAAATTGTTCGTGGAACTAAAGCAAACAAGGAGGAGGTGTAAAAAAAAAACAGGTGTCGTGGTGTTTAAAAAAAAAAAAGATTGTTGAAAGATTGTTTATGGTTTGTGGTGAGAAGTAAGGTATTTTTGAAGAACAAGAATTGGGTCGTTGTGAGCTGAAAAAAATTGCAGCGTTGAAAAAAAAAAAGTTAGCGTGGAAGAAAAAAACAAGACTGTGGTGGATTGGTGTTTATTTCAAGGAGCAATTTACTTTTCGGTGGAAGTGAGAAGACAAAATATTTTTGAGCTTGTACGTGTTGCATCAGGTGCGTGTACTTGGTGCATTGATTTTGAAAGGGCTCCAATTTGGCCTTTTTAAGCTTGGAAAGGTACGGGTTCTTTGTAATTTTCTTTTGGGAGGAAGCTTTTCTTACCCAATTTATTTGATTTATTCTGTGTGGAGATATCTTGACATGGATATCCAATATGTGGAATGTCTTGTTTTTAAATTTAACGGCAAAGACTATTTTGAGATATAGTGGAGGCAGATGAGAACTTTCTTCAAACATATTAAAATGTGGGATGTTGTTTATGATGGGATTCAAAATCATGCACAAGAAGAGATGGAGAACAATGATGAAGCATTGTACTACCTCAAACAACAGGTAGATTTTCATGTTTCTCAAAAATTCAGGCATTCTAAAATAGCAAAAGAGTATTGGGATGCTTTGCTCAAAACTTATGGTAGTGGGGAGGATGTGAAAAAAGTTAGTTTGGAAGAGGTGAGAAAAGAGTTTGAGCTTCTCCACATGGGAGAGGATGAAACAATTGATGGTTATTTCTGTCGGGTACAGAAATTGGTCAACAGTTTGAGAGCCATTGGTGAGAAAATGACAGATCTTCAAGTTGTCAAGAAAATTCTCCGAAGCCTACCATTGAGTTTTGATTGCAAGGTGAAAGCTATTGAAGAATTCCAAGATCTCAAGACTTTAAAAGCTAAACTGATTGTGCATGAGAATCGCCTCAATTTCAGGAAAGGGAGGACAAGTGAACAACAACAATGTGAAAACAATGGCAATGACGGTCAAGTAGATGCTGTGAAGAGTGGAGTGAATAATTCTTGTGGTTCAGACACATTGACAAGTTGCGACATAGAAGACAAGTTTGATGACGAAGTCAGAAGATTGGTAAAAATTGAGGTGGAAAATTTTTCACTGCCAGATTACAGTCAAGATTCCAAGTTTCATGGTGAATGCTACAGGTTGTCCAGAATCAAGATAGAAGAAATATTTTCTCAGGAGGAGGAGAAGGAAGAGTTAATGGTTAAAGAAAATAACTTTTCTTTCCAGGGAGACAATGAAGCCGAACAGATAGAAGCTAAACAAGTGGAGGAGAAAAAAGATGTGATAATTGTTGAAAATAATTTGTTGTTTCTGGGAGACAAATTGGCAAAAGTTGAACAAGGAGAGGAGAGAAAGTTAGCAGAGATTGAAGGGAAGGAAGTTGAAGTAATTAATTTTATCTATGGTGAGAAAATTGATTTTATTGGCGTGGATCAATTTTTCTCAACCAAGGATGTGAATAATGTTTTTATAAGCAACTTTGTTAAGAGTGTTCTTGGAAGCAACAAAGAATGGGAGACAATACAAGAATTCTTTGACAAGAAAGATGGAGTATGGAAGAGTCACTTCAAGAATGGCATACAACAAGGGAAGGATGTGAAGCTGAAGATTTGGTTTGATTTAAGGAAGATGTTACTGTTCGAAGCAATGTTCGAATTAGTCACTGCAACAACTATGGCATTGGAGGCACTTGCGATTGATGGCATTGGGTAGAATCATGTTTGTATTGTAAGCTTAGTTTAAGGGAGACATTGTTGGGTATTAAACTAAGCCTAATTAGTTTTGGTTTAAGAGTCCTTATATTATTGGGTTTTAAGAGTCCAAGTCCGGTACGGTTTAGGAGTCATGTCTTGCCTGTTAAGTCAGAGTCTATATAAATAGGTGTGTCAAGGTTTTATTATTAAGTGTAGCTGTGTAGCAAATCAAGAGTTGTGAGTGTGGCTAGCGTGAGGGGCACCGAGACGGTGTTGCCTAGGTTTCAAATTAAATAATAAAAAGAAGTTTGTGTTGTTGAGGGAATTCATATATTCTACATACCCTCCTAATTAGAGTTTAACTTAATCCCAAAAACTAACCTTCATCAAATCAGTAAAAAAGAAAAAACCTTCGGTTTAGCATCAGTTAATTTTTTAATACAAAATCATCAATTTTACAAGATACACTCCTAATCAGAGTTTAAATAAATCCAAGATACGCTCCTAATCAAAGTTTAACTAAATCCCAAAAACCAACCTCCATCAAATCAGTTTAAAAAGAAAACCTTCGTTTTGTATTTTATCAAAGCATCCGTTAATTTTTTAATACAAAATTATCAATTTTACAAGAAACACTCCTAATCATAGTTTAAATAAATCACAAAAACCAACCTCCATCAAATCAGTAAAAAAAAAAACCTTAAACCCTTTGATTTTGTTCCCTTTTTTTATAAAAAATTAAATTATCAGAATAAGAAAAAAAACTTCAACCCTCCATGAGTACCGATTTTCCCAAAAAAAGTATACCAAATCAACACTTTTTAACTGAATTCTAAGAAACAATCTCCATCAGATTAGATTAAAAAAAAAATTAAACCCTCCATGAGATCACTATCGATTTTTCCTAATGAAGTATACAAAATCATCACTTTACAAAGATACACTTCTAATCATACTTTAACTAAATCAACACTTTTCTGTACCGTTTTTTTTAAAAAAATAAATTGATAATTGTTAAACTCTTATCTCTAAATATTTATAAATATATGTACAGGTTTTGTTTTTGATACTGTTTCTTCTCCATTTATTCTTCTCTCTTTTCCATAGCTCGCAGAATGTACTAATCTTATTCTCTTTTTTTTTTATTCTCTATGCAATTCTATTTTGCTTTTTAACTTCCTCTATCTAATACAGTTTCTTTAAAGAAACAAAGAAGTGAAAACTCACAGAGTAAACCAGATGTCAGTATAGAGAAATCCAGATACAATTCCTCTATTTTCAGTTACTTTACAATTCTATTTTGTTTTTTAAGTTTCTGTGTCTCATACAGTTTCTTTTGAGAAACAAAAAAGTGAAAACACACAGAGAAAACCGGATGTCAGTACAGTGAAATCCGGATACAGTTCCTGTGTTTTACAGTTTGTTTTTAATTCTATTTTGTTTTTTAAGTATCTATATCTGAAAAATTTTTATTTACATTTTATATATTATTTTTCATTTTTTTCTTTCTAATGCAATTGAGTATTTTAATTTTTATAATAATTTTTTTTTACAGGAAAATAAAAATTAATACTTTGGATGAGTTGACCCCTGACAATGATTTATGGACAATTCAAGTTAGGGTTTCCAGGTTGTGGAGTCCTTGAATACAAAATTACAGAATCTCGTTATCAGTTTAGATTTGATTTTAATTGATGCAAAGGTATGCTCAAATTTTTTATGACTCTTATTTTATCTCATTTTTTATTGTATTTGTTCTTTTATTTTCCATAATGATCTCATAATTTTATGTTTTAATATTTATTTGTTTCTATATTATTTCCTTTTCAAAGTATTATTTTTTGTTAATTATTTTTGTTTTTTTTCATTTCCCATAACTATATATTATTTTCATTCTTTTGGCATTGTGTTTGTTTTTAAAATTTTCCATAATTAAATATTATCCTATTTTATTTTTTTGGGTTTTATTTTTAAAAATATTCCAGAATTACATTATTTTTCTTTCTTTTTTTTTTGCATTGTGTTATTTTTTTATTTTCCAGATTTTTACATTATTTTCCAGTTTTTTTGGCATTTTTTTTAAATTATACGACATTATTTATTATTTTCATGTTTTTATTTTTTTTGGCATTGTGTTTGTTTTTTAATTTCCTTGGATTTTTTGCATGATTTTGTTTGGGCATTGTGTTAGTTTTTTCTGTAACAGCCCAGGTAAAATTTTATTTTTACAGGGACTGTTTAAGTTAATTTACAGTAATTTACCATTGATTTTAATCTTGGGCAATTAAATTATGGTAAATCGAGCATTGGATTCCGAAACCGAGCCCTGTCCCACGTTTGGAATTTTTCTGCGGATTTTACGAACCAAAGTTGGAATCTTTCGGGTCCAGGAATCTTCGGAAAAGCCGGGTTTGTCCTCGAGTTAACGGACGAGAAATAAGGATAAGTGGGTATATTGGGTATTTTCTGGTCCAGCCGGGACACACTTCACATGTAGCATAGTAACTGCATAATTGAAGCTCAATTATTCAGCCGCCTTTACCTGTTATGCCTACGACTTACCAGTGATTTTGCTGCCTATAAAATTATTTTTCTTCTGCCTTCCCAGTGCACCTCATCGCCTCCATCACCATCTCTTCCCTTCTTCCCTCTGCAAATTTTTATCTGCAAACCACCTCTGCCCAGCCTCTTCCATTGAAACTAGAAATGAAAGAAACAAAAAAAAAAGAAGAAAAACATAAACACAACACCCACACACCACGGCCACGTCACCACCACCCTCCTCCTTTCCTTCTTCTTTTCTTTTCTTCTTCACCACCGCCACACGCCGGCCGAGCCACCTTGAACCGCCACCATCACTTGCCACCATCTCCACCATCTGTACCCGAGACCATCTCCCTACCTTCCTCTCCTCCCCAACGTACCAACCGCCGCCGTCGCCTTCCTTTTGTGCGCAACCCAGCAGCCACCGCGTCCCACCACCACGCGACGACTGACCGGAGCCGCCGCCTCACGTCGCCTGCAGCAGGTCGATCCGCCGACCCCTCTCGCTCTCACTTCAGTCCCGCGTTGCTCCGTCGGACTCGCCATCGTCACTCTCGCGAGGTGAGCCCGTGCTCCTAGGTGGATCCGACCGGTGACCCGGTTGTGCTGGGTATGACCCGCCCGTGGCTGGGTTAGGACCCGGGTCGCGCCTGTTGACCTGGGGTTGACCTGGTTGTGGGTTGGGCCTTGGGCACAACTTGGGTGTGGGCTTGGGTGTGTGGGCTGGTTGGGCTGAAATAGTACTTTTTTGGGCTGATCCAGAATTTTTAAAAAAATAATTATAATCAGGAAAATATGATTGGAAATAACATTTGGAAAATATATATACGGTATAAAATAATTCTTAGAGCGAAAATAACTTTGAGAAATATATATAGTATACTATGGTAATTATTTTGAGGAAAATAAATGGAAAGGACATTAACAAAGTATTATACCGGTTAGTATCCAGGTATAAGTCTAAGTATAGAAAGGTATTATGACACTTGAAATAAATGGTGAATGATGATGATAATGGAAAATTAACCGGGGGAGTAACCGAGACGAGTCAGTATTTATTAGCATGGCATTTGCATATCATCTTATGTGTGCATATTATTTGATTGATATAGGAGTTGATAACGAGCAGTTTGCCGAGGAACCGGACTTGGAATTTGCTGGACATTTCCATAATTGATAATCGGCTAAGGTGAGGATGGATAATCTTTATTATGTTGCCTGTAATACTTGTGTGGGTTGTTGTTTGATTGAACTGCTGAAATATTCACTGTTGGTTATCGATTGCTGTGATTATTGCTGTTGTGATTGTTGGGCTGTGATATTGATTCTATGGATATTATGCTGAGTTTGATGTTGAACTATTGACTGTGGATAATTGAGGAATGGAAATTGGAAATTGGAAGTTGGAATTGATATGAGATGATGATATAGTTGTCATGTGGAAAGTAGTGGTACGACCCGATGGTTGAAGATTAATTTTGGGATGCTATGGTCGGTTACTTGGTTTGGTTACTTGATTTGGTTGACATGTTGATGCCTGTGTTGGGGTATACCAAATACCCAGTGGTTCGGATATACTGAATATCCGGTTGGCATGTTGATGCTTGTGGTTGGGGTATACCGAATACCCAGTGGTTGGGGTATACCGAATACCCAATGGTTTGGATATACCAAATACCCGGTTTTAGGATGTTGAACCCGGTATAGTAAGATTGGTATGGTTCTCTTTGACCTAGCATCCGGAATTAATTGATAACCTGGTACGACCCTAGCTTGTCCAGTGACGGGGGCCCGGAAAATAAAATTGAAAATTATGTTAAGTATTCTTTTGGTCATGGCTCAGTCTTACATGAGATATGTTGTTAATTTGTTGTGATTTCTTTACTGTATTACGGTTGCTTGCATATCACTGTTTATCCTTCGTCGGTGAGCACTTCGGACTCAACCCTTGCCTGCGGGGTTTCATCCCGTAGGTTAAGTTGTTTCGTAGTTCTGGTACGATGTTCGATGGCTGCTGCTTTCTTCTCCACCTGATTCCGGATCCATACCTCCGCTGCATGTGCATAAAGTCTTCCGCTGCTGTTTTGTTGCATATGATGCTGTATTATATTTCTGCTGTTGTGGTTGCTTGTTCATATGACTTTGAGGCTATTTGTCACTCTGCCTCTGTTGCTTGCTCTTTTCTCTGCTGCTGTTATATTTTGTGAGCTGTGAGCTACTGAATAATGGTCCCTGTGTTGGGTGACGGTTGTTGTATTTGTTTTCCAGTTGTACATACGGGTTGTTGTACTGTATTCCCTATCAATAAGAATAGTTTCGGCACGTGTTTACTGTGTTACGGTAAATACGGGTCGGGGCGCTTCAGTTTGGTAGCGGAGCAGGCAGTAGGTCATTAGGGACATGATTGTGATTGCATGATTGCTTGTTGTGCATAAGATTTGTCATGATATGATATGCATACATACATTCTCATATAGGTACGAATGGATCCGGTTGGAGGGAATCAGCATGCTGGAGTTCACCTAGATGACGATCAGGTATCAGTAGATCAACCGCAGTAAGTTGCGGGAGGTCCGGAACCCCCTGTGAATGTTCCTTTGGGAGACCCTACGCAGATGTTAAACGTGGTAACCCAGATTCTGCAAAGGCAAGAAGCCAGAGATGCCCGTATCGATGCTATGGAAGCTCGGGAACAGGAAAACCAGGGACCTGTTGAGGAACCAGTGTATATGAAGCTGGAAAAGCTTGGGGCTGAGGTTTTCACTAGTGTCACTACACCAAAGGATGCTAATCGTTGGCTCAGACAGATGAACAGAGTTATGCTGAGGCTGACATGCAGGAATGACAGGTTGGCCAGACATGCCGCTGCCATGTTCCGAGGAGATGCCGTTGATTGGTGGGAGTCTACCACAAGGGATTTGCCGACGCCTATCACTATGCCGTGGAACCAGTTCATGGAGATGTTCCGAAGGAAGTTTGTTTCTGAGGCATACCAGGATCAATTGAGACGAGAGTTTCTGGGACTGCAACAGGGACCGGATAAGACGGTCAATGATTATGACATCAAGTTCAACCGCTTGTCCATCTATGCCAGTGAGTTTGTAGCTACTCCAGAGGCCAGATGTAAACATTTCTGGGATGGTCTTCGATCTGGCATACAAACAGTCATGGGGTGCAAGGTCTATGAGACTTACCAGGACATGCTGACAGATGCCCTGAGAGCTGAGAATATTTGGCTGGGAAATGAGAAAGAGAAACAAGAGATCCGCAAGAGACAAGCTGCACAGAGTTCTGGGGGACAGAACAAGAGGTTCCAGACACCTGCTAATCGATCAGGGTATGGACAGAGCCGCTCTATGCCAGTGAGTCAGGGACATAGATGGAACAACAATACCTACAACCGAGGCAGTTCTTGGACTCAGTCTGGAGGGACTTCATCTGGGGATACTCGCCCGAGACTTCCTCTGTCTCAGGTGAGGTGCTATGAGTGTAATGAAGTTAGGCACTACCGGTATGCTTGTCCCAAGTTGGGAAGATCTGGAGGTACAGCACCTACTCAGATAATGCAAGCTTCAATTGCCAGTGTTCCTAGTGGTTCTGGAGTTGGCCGAGGCCGAGGACGTGGAGCTGTTCCTGCTAGGACCTAGTCAGCTATGAACCAGAGTACAGCAGTGCCGAGAGCATTTGTGATCACTGCTGATGAGGATCCAGAGAATGCTGATGTCATAGCAGGTACCTTTACAGTTTTTGGTAGTACTGCTTCGCGCAAAATTTTGCAACACAACATAACTGTACGGAAGAAAACTTAACTTGTCCGATGAGGGTTAGGTTACCTGCGGGTATAGTGGTCAGATTAACCCATGTGTGCAGAGACATTTTACTTTCATACGATAGTGAGAGTTTTCCTGCACGATTGATTGTGATGAACATGGAAGGTTTTGATATCATCTTGGGGATGGATTGGTTGTCCAAGTACAGTGCCATGGTGAACTGTCGAACCAAGGAAGTGCTGTTGACTTTCGATGGTGGACATAAGATTTTGTTGACAGATATTGGGAGAGCTGCTACTACATGTAGTATCTCTGCTAACCAGGATGTCGGAACGAAGCCGCATGGTCCAGAAGCCTTGTTGACTCACATCAAAGGCGAAGACATTTAGACTCCGGTTTTGGGGGACATCATAGTTGTCAAAGAGTTTCCAGATGTGTTTCCGGAGGATTTGCCAGAATTGCCACCTGACAGGGAAGTTGAGTACACTATCGATTTGATGTCGGGAGTGACACCTATCTCGATGGCACCGACAGAACTCTAGGAGTTGAAGAAACAGTTAGATGAGCTGTTAGAGAAAGGTTTCATCAGACCTAGTACTTCACCTTGGGGATCACTAGTCCTCTTTGTGAAGAAGAAGGATGGCAGTTTGCGAATGTGTGTGGACTACCGACAGCTAAACAAAGTGACAGTAAAGAACAAGTATCCGCTTCCCAGGATTGATGATCTTTTTGACCAGATACAGGGAGCTACCGTGTTTTCCAAGATTGATCTTCGGTCTGGATATCACCAAGTCAAGATTGTAGAGAAGGACATACCGAAGACAGCCTTCCGCACTCGGTATGGTCACTTTGAGTTCACCGTGGTTCCTTTTGGCTTGACCAATGCACCTACAGTTTTCATGTGCTTGATGCACTTGGTCCTGAACGAGTTCTTAGATAAGTTTGTGGTAGTCTTCATCGACGATATCCTGATATACTCCAAGAACAGGGAAGAACATGAAGAGCACCTGAGGGTAGTGCTACAGAGGTTGCGAGAGAAAGAGTTGTATGCCATGTTCAGCAAGTGTGAGTTCTGGCTTAAAGAAGTTGCATTCCTTGGACATGTTGTATCCGGGGATGGGATTAAGGTTGATCCTGCCAAAGTAAAAGCTATTCTAGAGTGGGAGCCGCCCAAGACGGTACAGAAGTCAGGAGTTTTCTTGGCCTTGCAGGTAGGGATGGCAACGGGGCGGGGAATTAGCGGGTAGAGTAATCCCCGCCCCGCCCCGCGCACCATAGGCTTCTCCCCGCCCCGCCCCGCTCCCCGCACTCGGGGGAAAATGTATCCCCGTCCCCGCTCCCCGCGGATCCCCATTCCGGCCACCAACCCAAGCAAACCACCACAGGCCCGCTGCCAACAACCCACGGTACCCACCACAGACCCGCTGACAACAACCACCAGAGGCCCGCAGATCCCCGTAGCACACTCCCGCCGCCATGAACCTCCCAGTCGTCACCCATAACTCAAAACAAGACAACCCCCACCCATAACTCAAAACAAGACAACCCCCAATTGAGTTAATCCAACACGCATCAGAAACAAAGAAAGAAGAAAAGAGGAAGGGAAGGCGGCGAGGCTCACTGGCACGACGAAGACACGACAGCCATGACGGGTGGTGGTGACTCTGAGGAGAAGAGAGAAGGCCGATTGTTGGGAGTTGAGACTTGGGTGGCGGCGTGGTGCCGATTATTGCCTTGGCCAAACACACCGCAGACGGCGAACACTACGCCTCCGATTCCAAGGTCAAAGGCTGAGTCACCGACGAACACTACGCCTCCGATTCCAAGGTCCTCGCCGCCAACTCGCTCGCGTTCTCCAAGGCCGTGAAGCTCGCCGGCGACGGGAAGGACGCCTGGGTTTGTTATCTCCTGGGTGTGGTGTGGGTGTGTTTGAAGAAGATAAGAATGAAGGAGAATAAGAAATCCAATAGAAAAAAAAAAACGAGTTCAAAATGAGAAAGAAAAAAACGAGTTTGTGTTGGGCTGTTTAAAAAAAAGTAATATATTTTAGAAATGACCAAAATACCATGATTAAAATTATGAATCCATTAATGCTAATAGGGGTAAACTTGTCATTTTATATCTTGCGGGGATCCGCGGGGCGGGTGATGTGATCCCCGCCCCGCCCCGCGAATTGTCTTCGGGTACAAAACTCCCCCCATCCCCGCCCCACGGGGCAAAAAAAATTCCCCGCCCCGCCCCGTTCGCGGGGAATCCCCGCGGGGATCCGCAGAGATGGGGAATTTTGCCATCCCTACTTGCAGGATATTACCGGAGATTCATCGAGGGATTTTCTTTGATAGCTAGTCCTATGACCAAGCTGTTGAAGAAAGACCAAACATTTGTTTGGAGTGATGCCTTCCAGAAGAGTTTTGATGAACTGAAGAAGAAGTTGACATCAGCGCCAGTTTTGACAGTACCTAAGCCAGGAGTGGAGTATATGCTGTTTTGCGATACTTCAGGTCTTGGTTTGGGAGCAGTTCTGATGCAAGAAGGCCGAGTGATTGCCTATGCTTCGAGACAGTTGAGGCCACACGAGAAGAACTATCCGACACATGATCTAGAGATGGCCGCAGTGATCCTTACTTTGAAGATCTGGCGACATTATTTGTTTGGAGAGAGATGCCGGATTTTCACAGATCGTAAGAGTCTCAAGTACATCATGACTCAGAAGGAGCTTAACCTGCGACAGAGACGTTGGGTTGAGTTGCTGAATGATTATGATTGTACTATTGAGTATCACCCTAGAAAAGCTAATGTTGTAGCTGATGCTTTGAGCCGGAGACAACCAGAAGATGCTTCCACGACCTACTCGATATCCTCTCTTATCGAGTTAAGGAAGATGGGAGTTGACTTGTCTGTTGATGAGACAGGAGCTTTGTTGACACATGTTGAAGTCAAGTCTAACCTAAGAGGCTGGATTGTGGAGTTACAAGATGGAGATCCCGACCTGATCAAGCTGAAGGAAGCAGTCCGCAGTGGAAAGGAAGATAAGTTTCACATAGCAGAGGATAGTGCACTGATGCTGGGAAAACGTCTATATGTACCCAGTGTTGGTGACCTGCGCAGTCAGATTCTGGAAGAAGGACATATGACGCCGTATGCTATGCATCCCGAGAGCACCAAGATGTATCAGGATTTGAGGAGTCATTTTTGGTGGCCGCGCATGAAGAAAGATGTAGCCGAGTATGTTGCTAAGTGTATCACCTGCCAGCAAGTGAAGCTGAGCATCAGGCTCCAGTTGGGAAGATGAGATCCTTGACAGTACCAGAATGGAAATGGGAGATGATCACTATGGATTTTGTGGTTGGGTTACCATTGACTCGGAGACAGCATGATGCTATCTGGGTTATCGTTGACCGACTTACAAAATCAGCTCATTTTCTTCCCATCCGACAGACAGACACCTTGGATAAGTTGGCGAAGCAGTATGTTGCAGAGATTGTGAGGAGACATGAAATTCCTAAGTCCATAGTCTCAGACAGAGATCCGAGGTTTACATCACGGTTTTGGAAGAGTTTGCAAGCAGCTTTGGGTACGAAGCTGAGTTTCAGTACCGCATTTCATCCTCAGACAGACGGACAGTCAGAGAAGACTATTCAGACATTGGAAGACATGCTAAGGGCTTGTGCTCTTAACTTCAGTGAAAGTTGGGACCAGTATTTGTCTTTAGCGGAGTTTGCCTACAACAACAGTTATCATTCCAGTATTGGCATGCCACCGTTTGAAGCTCTTTACGGAAGAAAATGCCGAAGTCCAGTTTGTTGGGATGAAGAAGGTCTTCATTTGATCGTTTGTCCAGACTTGGTTAAGTAGACAGTGGACAAGATTCAGACAGTTAAGCAGAGTATGAGAGCAGCACAGGACCGACAGAAGAGTTACGCCGATAAGCATCATCGTGAGAAGGAGTACCAAGTGGGAGAAAGAGTTTTTCTCCGAGTTGCTCCTTGGAAGGGAGTTATCAGATTCGAAAAAAGAGGGAAGCTGAGTCCCAGGTACATCGGGTCGTATGAGATCGTAGAAAGGGTTGGACCTTTGGCGTACAGACTGTCTTTACCAGAGGAATTGTCATGGATTTACAACGTGTTCCATGTTTCCATGTTGAAGAGGTACAGAACAGATCCGAGCCATGTGGTTACTATAGCAGATGTTGAGGTCGCAAAGGATTTTACATATACAGAGTTGCCATAGCAGATTCTTGCCCGGGAAGTCAGATAGTTGAGGAACCGAGTCATTCCGATGGTAAAGGTTAAGTGGAGCAAGCACTCTGCGAATGAGTCTACGTGGGAAGTCGAGGAGCATATGCGTTCTCAGTATCCGCACCTGTTCACAGCTTCGGAGTGAATTTCGGGGACGAAATTCCTTTTAAGGTGGGTAGGCTGTAACAGCCCAGGTAAAATTTTATTTTTACCGGGACTGTTTAAGTTAATTTACACTAATTTACTATTGATTTTAATCTTGGGTAATTAAATTATGGTAAATCGAGCATTGGATTCCGAAACCGAGCCATGTCCCACGTTCGAAATTTTTCTGCGGATTTTACGGACCAAAGTTGGAATCTTTCAGGTCCAGGAATCTTTGGAAAAGCCGGCTTTGTCCTCGAGTTAACGGACCAGAAATAAGGATAAGTGGGTATATTGGATATTTTCTGGTCCAGCCGGGTCACACTTCACATGCAGCATAGTAACTGCATAATTGAAGCTCAATTATTCAGCCGCCTTTACCTGTTATGCCTGTGACTTACCAGTGATTTTGCTGCCTATAAAATTATTTTTCTTTTGCCTTCCCAGTGCACCTCATCGCCTCCATCACCATCTCTTCCCTTCTTCCCTCTGCAAATTTTTATCTGCAAACCACCTCCACCCAGCCTCTTCCATTGAAACCAAAAAAGAAAGAAATAAAAAAAAAAAAGACATAAACACAACACCCACACACCACGGCCACGTCACCACCACCCTCCTCCTTTCCTTCTTCTTTTCTTTTCTTCTTCACCACCGCCACACGCCAGCCGAGCCACCTTGAACCGCCACCATCACTTGCCACCATCTCTACCATCTGCACCCGAGACCATCTCCCTACCTTCCTCTCCTCCCCGACGTACAAACCGCCGCCGTCGCCTTCCTTCCGTGCACAACCCAGCAGCCACCGCGTCCCACCTCCACGCGACGACTGACAGGAGCCGCCGCCTCGCGTCGCCTGCAGCAGGTCGATCTGCCGACCCCTCTTGCACTTTAGTCCCGCGACGCTCCGTCGGACTCGCCATCCTCACTCTCGCGAGGTGAGCCCGTGCGCCTAGGTAGATCCGATCGGTGACCCGGTTGTGCTGGGTATGACCCGCCCGTGGCTGGGTTAGGACCCGGGTCGCGCCTGTTGACCTGGGATTGACCTGGTTATGGGTTGGGCCTTGGGCACAATTTGGGTGTGGGCTTGGGTGTGTGGGCTGGTTGGGCTGAAATAGTACTTTTTTGGACTGATCCAGAATTTAAAAAAAATAATTATAATCAGGAAAATATGATTAGAAATAACATTTGGAAAATATATATACGGTATAAAATAATTGTTAGAGCGAAAATAACTTTGAGAAATATATATAGTATACTATGGTAATTATTTTGAGGAAAATAATTGGAAAGGGTATTAACAAAGTATTATACCGGTTAGTATCTGGGTATAAGTCTAAGTATAGAAAGGTATTATGACACTTGAAATAAATGGTGAATGATGATGATAATGGAAAATTAACCAGGGGAGTAACCGAGACGAGTCAGTATTTATTAGCATGGCATTTGCATACCATCTTATGTGTGCATATTATTTGATTGATATAGGAGTTGATAACGAGCAGTTTGCTGAGGAACCAGACTTGGAATTTGCTGGACATTTCCATAATTGATAATTGGCTAAGGTGAGGATGGATAACCTTTGTTATGTTGCCTGTAATACTTGTGTGCTTTGTTGTTTGATTGAACTGCTGAAATATTCACTGTTGGTTATCGATTGCTGTGATTATTGCTGTTGTGATTGTTGGGCTGTGATATTGATTCTATGGATATTATGCTGAGTTTGATGTTGAACTATTGACTGTGGATAATTGAGGAATGGAAATTGGATATTGGAAGTTGGAATTGATATGAGATGATGATATAGTTGTCATGTGGAAAGTAGTGGTACGACCCGATGGTTGAAGATTAATTTTGGGATGCTATGGTCTGTTACTTGGTTTGGTAACTTAATTTGGTTGGCATGTTGATGCCTGTGGTTGGGGTATACCAAATACCCAGTGGTTCGGATATACCGAATATCCGGTTGGCATGTTGATGCTTGTGGTTGGGGTATACCGAATACCCAATGGTTGGGGTAATACCGAATACCCAGTGGTTTGGATATACCAAATACCCGGTTTTGGGTTGTTGAACCCGGTATAGTAAGAATGGTATGGTTCACTTTGACCTAGCATCCGGAATTAATTGATAACCTGGTACGACCCTAGCTTGTCCAGTGACGGGGGCCCGGAAAATAAAATTGGAAATTATGTTAAGTATTCTTTTGGTCTTGGCTCAGTCTTACATGAGATATGTTGTTAATTTGTTGTGATTTCTTTACTGTATTACGGTTGCTTGCATATCACTGTTTATCCTTCGTCGGTGAGCACTTCGGACTCACCCCTCGCCTGCGGGGTTTCATCCCCATCCAATTCAACAAAGCATCAAGTCCATGCTACAAGCTACCGACGACGAAAGAAGAGGTGGACTGAGGCCTAGGTATGGAGGCGACGTACACGTATTTCAGAAGGCGACGACAAGTGTTGCATATGATGCTGTATTATATTTCTGCTGCTGTGGTTGCTTGTTCATATGACTTTGAGGCTGTTTGTCACTCTGCCTCTATTGCTTGCTCTTTTCTCTGCTGCTGTTATATTTTGTGAGCTGTGAGCTGCTGAATAATGGTCCCTGTGTTGGGTAACGGTTGTTGTATTTGTTTTCCAGTTGTACATACGGGTTGTTGTACTGTATTCCCTATCAATAAGAATAGTTTCGGCACGTGTTTACTGTGTTACGGTAAATACGGGTCGGGGCGCTTCATTTTTAATTTCCAGATTTATTCATTATTTTCGTCTTTCTTTTTCCAGGTTTGTAATATATTTTTTTCCTTCTTTTGTGATAGTTTTCTTTTTTTTCTAGAATTTAATATATTTTTTTCCTATTTTTTTGGATTTGAGTTTGTTTTTTAAATTTTCAAGATTTTTTTATTATTTTCATGTTTTTTTGGGCATTGTGTTAGTTTTATTTTATTATTTATATATTATTTTCTGATTTTATTTTTTTGCATTGTTTGTGTTTTTTTAGTTTCCCTAAATCATTTATTATTTTCATGTGTGTTTTTAAGGGAATTGTGTTAGTTTTCTTATTTTTTAGAATTATATATTATTTTCCTTTTTTTACATTGTGTTTGTTTTTAAAAATTTTACTAATTTTTTTATATTTATATTTTTCTTTCTTTGTTGTATTTTTTTAATATTTTTCTTTTTTTTCATTGTATTATTTTTTTCAGGGTTCAATGATGCATGCCGTAATAAAAAAAAATCTTTATACAACATTTTTAGGCCAAATTGCATGAGGGATTGGTTTACAAAATCTCAAATTTCAAGGTGGTCAGAGAAACCAATCAATACCGACCTGTAAAGCACCAATATAAACTTAATATTAGCACTTAATATTTTATATTAATATTTTAGTATTAGATTTCTAAGTTCAAAATTTTTACAAATATACCACTTAATATTTTATATGGCCATTAGTGAGCTTGATTTAGAAATATTAATTAAATTTAAATAATTCAAAATAAATAATATTAAACTGACGATAAATAATTATAAATTTGTCTTGAAAATTGAATAAATCAATGCAGGTATGCAATTGGAAAAAGAGGATTTCAGAAATTATGCTTAGCTATAGATTGAGAACATTTTGAAGAGGAATGGAAGAATTAATGAAGAATATCAATTGTCGGCGCCTAATTTAGTAAGGAATGCACTACTTCGTAATACATTATTGGCGGAGGAGATGAACTACAATTAAAAGCACAACTTTAAATTTTTAAGAAACATAGCTTAAAGCAATATTAGAGTAAAAATAAAAATTTATATGAAACATTCATTTTTAAAAGTACAAAAAGCCTAATAAAAAATAAAAAAATTAAGTAAAAAACATAACTTTAACCAAGCCCGTGGAATCTATGGGTAGTGAACTAGTATATATATTATATATGTGTTTATAAGTTGAGTAGTCAAAAAAGCAGTTGGTCAAATGCTTAAGCAAAATTATCTTAATCTATAGTATAACATTAAAGTTGGTGCAAAAGAGGTGCAACGTGTCACAGTGCACCAACTTGAAACTTTGCTTTTGTTTTTTTTTTCTCTTGCTCGTACTCCCATTTTGGCCCACGACAAATCCTGTATTTCTTCAACATCTTACAGTAATCTCTTTTTTCTTCTATTGTCATCTGAAAAATTCATACAATTTACTTAACTCAGTTTCTTTATAATAATTTTTTTTCTACTTTATTGCCATCTGAAGAATTCATTAAGTTTCTATATATATAAAGTTGTGAGAAGAAAGCTTTATATCGTGACACTGGCATATTACATATATATAAAGTTACTTTTTATAGTGACATCTGGCATAAAGGGAAAGAGTTCCACTATTTTTGCGTTTTAAGTGTCATGTACTGTGGCTAATAATTTAGTGTTGGTCCCAAGATAATAAAGACATCATTATCTTTAATAAATTATTCACTGTTAATGCTATATCTTCAAAGACACAATAAAAGTGACAGCAGATGAAAAAAATTCATAAGCTTTCTTGATAAAATTCTTGGCATTCGCTATTATATACAAAATATATATAAACAAAAAGAAGAAGAACATACATAAAGAATGGCGTATAATTAGGAAATAAATTCTGAATAAATAGTATAATAGATTGAGGAAAAGTAGTATATTGTTTTTATATATGTACTATATATATTGGGAAAAAAATCATATTTTTTAGCATGATATAGAGTAATTTTGAATGCAGGTTTTTCCAATGCTATTCATTACTATAATAATCTTTTTATTAGACTTTTCCAAGAATTAAATAATGTTACAGCTTAAGAGATTTGAAAAAAAAAATTATTTTATTTTGTCTATTATAATTTTGTAATTTTACATATAATTTAGATTATATATTATTTTATAAATTATCTAGATGAAATACATGAACAAAAAATAACTAATGGGGGAGATGAAAAGATTAAAAAATTACATAAATGGGATTTTTTTGGAGAAGTCATGTAGAAATTGTTAAAGTTGATCCTTATAACCTTTTAATTTTTTTCTATTCCATTACTCATTCATTTGGTGTTGTTTCATATTATTTTACTTTTGCAAGACTTACCAAAAAGAGGGAAAAACTTCTCTTCTCGACTAATAAAGTTGATGACCATTGCTTAGAAACACGATGTCGCCTACATTTCTTATACGATAAAAGACCATCAAGTTATCTTTTCAAATAAGTTAAAAGTATTCTTAGAGTTATGCTTTATTCTCTTCGAATTTGGAGCAATAATTTTTGGGATTGAGTTTCATTCAAGAACAAATTAAATATAGTCTCTCTTGTGTGTTAGTATACCTTAAAACTTTTCTATTACTAATTTTTGAACTAATAAAATATCAGCTTAGACAAAGGGGAAATTTAATTTTCATTGTTATTTTTTTAAAATTAATACATCCGTAAAAAATATATTGTATAGGTTAAAATTCTACAAATTTGGTAAATTTCAATCAGAAAATAATATTGTCTATCCACCACTAATTCAAATTCAACTATTGCATCTTTTTCTCTCTCTCTCTCTATATATATATATGTGTGTGTGTGAAGGCCCGTATCCCAATTTAATAAAATAAAATAATTAAATGAAAGAGATTTACCAAAATACCCTTGAAACCCGGGATACGATTACCGGTGCTTCAGCACACAAACATTATCCATAGAAATTTATTAACACCGAGATGTCATAAAATGAAAGAAATAAACCGGCTTAACAAGTCATAAGCCACCACGCCATCACGCCGAAATAACATCACAAAATTAAACTTCGGCAAAACGCCGATAAAGAAGTAAAACATTTATGACATCTCAAATTAATCCTCATGCAGCAAAAGAAGAAATAATATAAAAATCAAGGTAGAGAAAATAACATGCATATGGGCCCTATGGACCCAACCGAGAGATGATGCACAACTACTTGCTGAAGTATCTGCGTCTGAACTCCGAGTAGAAGGTAAAGGTGAGACAGCTCGCTAACTAAAGTCTGAAAAACAACGGTGGCGATTATGTGAGTCGCCTACTCAGTGAACATTAAAAGTCTAAGTATACATGAAAGTGAAGTCATGCTCGTAGGGTGAGTAGTTCACGAGCACAAGTACAGCATACAAGCAATATCAGAATCACACACCAACACATAAATATCTTATTGTGTTATTGTCCTTATTATTTAGATTCAATGCATTATATTGTTATTATTATTATTATTATTATGGGCCCTTTACTGTGAGTCAAGTCTCAGTAGCGCATCTGATTAGATCCGGGTGTGAAACCCAAGTGTCGAACCTCAGAAGGGGTAGATTCTGAGGTCAAAAACCACCGATAAACCTCGAATGGCCGCTAGCTCCCTGAGGGTGCGCTCAGACACACCTAACTGGTGCAAGTCTTCCAGGGGTGCACCTACCTTCCCCTGGGATAACCATGCTAAACCGCATAATGTGACCCGAGGGTACCCAACCCTCCCTCGGGGCTACCAGCCGACTCCACAGTAGAATTAAATATTTTATTCTTAATTATACTGTTACATTTTCATTTGTAATGCATTATGTTTTCCAGGGATGTGTGAATTTTATGTATTATTGTTTCATCCGGGCCTTCGGCCCATAACCACACACTATCACCAAAACATAATAACATGTTATATTCCATAACAATTCTTTTAACGAAATTTGACATGTGGAAGCAATTAGGCACACGATTCCAATTACCGCATGTAGCAAACAAAGCAAGTAAACAAACAAACCACACCAACATGCATTCACAAAACATATATATAAAGACTTGTAATGTCACCTCAAAAATGCAGATTATGACTTCTCCCCGATCTGAGTCCACAGCTCCCGAGGTATCACCCGTGCCTGAATACCGACACCTAATATAATCACTAAATAAATTTTAGAAATAAAAACGTGTATGCAGGCTAAGGGTATATTCAAACCGAGTAACTCCCAACCCTAACTATCCGATTATACGATCTCCGGGTCTAAGTCCAAAAAGGATATTCTCTCATCGATAACTCATAGGAATCTAACGTTCACCGATCTAAGCCCATAAATGATTCCCGGGCCTAAAGCCCACTAAATCCATAAACAAGAATCCTAGGTCGAGGGCCCACTTCCTTAAGTCCATATTTACCGATTATGAAATTGGGCTTCGAGCCCGTTCCTTTAAGTCCGTAATTTAATTATCCGTGATTAGGCCTTAAGTCCATATCTTTAAGTCCATATAAAACATTCTAAACTTCAAAATGAGATTATTGGGTCTGGGCTCGGTTTTTCCTAAAAACCGTTCTAAGGTTGTTCCCGAGCCCAAGAGTTTATCGGCCTAAAGTTCTATCCGTGTCGGTAATTCTTCCCGGCCACACACTCTAACTCTCCGCTCTCGGTAATCCACTAATTCATTTGATACTTAAATGTATATATCTGTAAAGAATTCAATATTTATGTACAAGGTAAAACGAGACCAAAACCGAGAATAGATACCGTTTAATAGTCGTAGAACAAGAGATATATTCCGTTGAACAGAACCCGAGCCTTCGCGGAAAATTCCCGAGCCTCGCCGGATTCCGGTCAACTTGCCGGAAATTACAATAGCCAAGAGCAGGACCACCACAAGCTGCCCAGAACTAGCCACAACCCAAAAATCCACATTCAACAATGCCATATACTACTGAACCCGCAACATCAAACGAAAAAGGAAGCGGATGGATTTGGAGCCTTACCGGAATTGCCACTCGCTGCCAGGACCGGTCTGAACTGCCGAGGCCACAGTCGCACAGCCCACACGCGTCCTTGCTGAGCAGTAACAGCCGTGACCAACACATCTCGTCTAACGTCCGGGAGCAGCCCAGGCCAACACCGGCCGCCAGCAACAACCACCAGTCGAGCCACCAACAACACGACCCGCCAAACCAAACCCATCGCACACCACCGCCGTCGAACACAGTACACATAACCACACATGCACCGAAACCAATTCAACACAAAAGCCCACAAATCGAGAAGGACGAAGAGGAGAGAATCAAGAGAGGGAGGAACTGGCGGCTTACCTTGTCGAGGTTGCAGCCGCACGCGAGACAGAGCCCGAGCTCGCTCTTGGTTTCTCTCGATTGTCACCGGCCGAGCCGACCTCAGGTCCTTGTCGTACAACCCGCGACGGTGGTGGCTCGAGAGAATAGAAAAAGGGAGAGGCAGTTGATGGCGGCAGTGGTTTTTGTCCAAACGATGGTGACACAAAAAGAAGGTAGTGGCGACGATGGCGAGAGAGAGGAGTAGAAAAGTGAGGCTTTTGGGTACCAAATCGAAAGGAGGAGGGAAGGCAGAGATAGGGAAAGAAAAGAGGAAGCGATTGTGGGGTTGAGGACCGTTGGTGTGTCATGATGGAGGGTGGATCGTGGAGACAATGCCGTTGCAGCGGCGGAAAAGAAAAGAGGAAGAGGAGAAAGGGAAGGAAAAGAAAAAAAAGAAAAGAAGGAGAAGGAAGAGGGGCGTCTGGGACTTGACCTAGCCGGCCGAACGACAAGTCGTTTGGCTTGGCTTGGTCAACCCGCCCAGGTTGACTCTTCCCAAATGTTTTTTTCTTTTCACTCCCAAAACGACGTAGTTTTATCAAAACTACGGTAGACCCTGTGTTTCATCCCGAAACACGTTTTATATCCGACAAAACTTAAATACGACATAAAATCAACCTAAAATTAATCTATCCAAGGAAATTAAATTTTATTTCCATCACCAAAATCCGAAATTTCTTATAAATTAAAGACGAGAGAGCAGGGCATTACAGTTCTACCCACCATAAAAGAATTTCGTCCTCGAAATTCAGTCGTCATATCCGTAGGTCCTACCATGGTAAGCTTCTGGTATACTCTATATCAACACGAGATACCGTTTTTACCCCTGTGCGATGTCTCATTCCCCTTATAAAAACAGATCATCTTAACCCGGCAATCTCGCTCTCGGTCATGGATTCTCCCATAAGAACCAGGACTACATCCGACTTAGAGGAGCTGAGCTATACCGGTGGTGTGATTCCCTTCATGACAAACTCCGATGAAGAACCTCTATAGAAACGCTTCAAGACAAATATCATCGGTCTCAAGGAGCATATGGTCGTCTCCAGAAGACGGCGAAAGAAATCTGTCGGCAAAGAGGAGCCATCTGGTCGTAAAGATGCTGATGATAGGAAAGGCAAGGCAACTGCTCCCAGCAATACTCCACTGCAGACACTGACGCAACTGAATTCTTCACTGAAGAAGGTCAGCTCGGCGGTGATGCAGATAGAACTGGCGTGCGCGGAACTCTTCCCTCACGTGAAGAACATACAAAAGCTTGTAAAAGATCCTGAGAAGTAAGTGACTCCTTAGGGTACTTCTTCTCTGTTGTAAACCGTTATGAAATCAATAAAATAAACTTTCTTTATAAATCAAAATTCTTATGTTACGAAATCTCGTGTTAAACAGAAAAACAAAACATCTCAAAGCAGATTAAAAATCAACAATAAGGATATAAAATCAAACATAAAGGAATTAAAAACGAACAAAACTCGTTTAATATCATCAAACATTAAGAAGTTAAAACAAAACATGTTTCCATGTTCGGTGCTCTAGATCGATCGTAAACATCCACGATCCCGAGAAACGTAACATACACAGCTAACAGTGACGTTGGTTTCCCTCGTGGAAAAAGACGTCTGTTAACTCGCAAGACGATGATCACGGGAACGTCCTGTGTTCCTCGAAAGAAACGTTATCCACTTGTCCACAATTTCCGCATGAGCCAAAAACGTCTGTCAAGTCTCGTATCCCTCCCCGATGTCCGAACGGGTGTGAGCTGTCGCACATGCACTCTGCGTGAGGTATGGTCCCATCGGTCTAGCCACAACGGTCACGAATGCATGTGATAAAAGATGCAGGAAAAAGTCTTAAAGCGAATAAAATAATGTAGCCAAGGAGATAGAAAATCGTAAGATGGAAAAGGGCTGAAAAACACTGGCATTTGTAGCCCGAAAAACGTATAAGGTGTCGAAGCAATAAATGATACAACGGCAAGATTTTCAAAAAGCAAATCTTCAAAATCAAAAACAGTAAACACGCTCCCCATAAGATTATAAAAGACAGTGTGGTGAGAAGCAAATCATCAAAAGCATTTTAAAGCACCCAAACGCCCAGGCAAAGAAACCTCAAAACTTAGGAAAAACAAAACACCCACACGTCCAAAACACAATGCCTGCTCCATCATCCGTCTTCTTCGTCGAAGGTGCCAACCTAGGTAGAAGAAACCGACTGGCCTACAGTATGGTCAACGAGCGTCCAGAAGAACTACCGAACGAACTCGGCAGAATGCCCCGTCTGGTCTTCGTCGACGAACTCTACTCGTCCAGATTCTTCGTCACTCCCATGGAAGAGACGTTCTTCCTAGAGGACCATGGCACCCTGAGGACCTCTTTCTATGGCTCGGCCAACTCCGTCATGTTTTTCATCTCAGAAAGACTTCAGGAGTTCAACCTAGAGTCCAATTGCCAATCCCTGGAGCAAGGCGCCTACTACCAGCTCTCGATGACTACCCAAAGCATGCCCAGAATGACTCGGTTACCTCCAACTTGGCCAAAGGCCCGACTGCTGGTGTGGAACTGCAGAGGAGTCGCTAGGCATTCCCAGGAGTTCTTGCGTACCTGAGGGACCTGAAGAACCAATACAAGCCAAGCATGGTTCTCCTCACGGAGACCCAATGGCAACCTGAAGACGATCACGGTCTCATCCCACTCCGGTTCCCTGCAGCAAACCGGTTCGAGCTCCCTGGCCAGAACAACGCGGGCGGCATGTGGTTCTCGTGGAGCGAAAGGATCACGGTCAACGTTAATAATGACCCCAACAGCTTCAGGGTCAACGTCGTTCCAAGGCGATGAATGTTTTTCTATTTTCGTAAAATATCAATGTAATGTTTATTTTTGTAATGATAATATTAGTATTATTAATAATATTTATGTTTCCGCTTATTTATGGCATCAATTCATCCTATCCTTCAACATTGTACATGTCTTGCGGTGGATCCATAATAACATCTATATGAATGCAAACAAGTCGAACAAAAACGTTTTTAGAAATTATAAATCCGGAACAGGCTTATGCACAGGGAAAAATCATTTTAAAAACCCAAAGATCTGACGCCCGCTCCGCTACAAGCTGTGAAGGCCCGATCCCAATTTAATAAAATAAAATAATTAAATGAAAGAGATTTACCAAAATACCCTTGAAACCCGGGATATGATTACCGTTGCTTCAGCACACAAACATTATCCATAGAAATTTATTAACACCGAGATGTCATAAAATGAAAGAAATAAACCGGCTTAACAAGTCATAAGCCACCACGGCATCACGCCGAAATAACATCACAAAATTAAACTCCGGCAAAACGCCGATAAAGAAGTAAAACATTTATAACTTCTCAAATTAATCCTCATGCAGCGGAAGATGAAATAATATAAAAATCAAGGTAGAGAAAATAACATGCATATGGGCCCTATGGATCCAACCGAGAGATGATGCACAACTACCTGCTGAAGTATCTGCGTCTGAACTCCGAGTAAAAGGTAAAGGTGAGACAGCTCGCTAACTAAAGTCTGAAAAACAACGGTGGCGATTATGTGAGTCGCCTACTCAGTGAACATTAAAAGTCTAAGTATACATGAAAGTGAAGTCATGCTCGTAGGGTGAGTAGTTCACGAGCACAAGTACAGCATACAAGCAATATCAGAATCACATAAACATCTTATTGTGTTATTGTCCTCATTATTTAGATTCAATGCATTATATTGTTATTATTATTATTATTATTATTATTATTATTATTATTATTATGGGCCCTCTACTGTGAGTCAAGTCTCGGTAGCCTGATCAGATCCGGGTGTGAAACCCAAGTGTCGAACCTCAGAAGGGGTAGATTCTGAGGTAAAAAACCACTGATAAACCTCGAGTGGCCGCTAGCTCCCTGAGGGTGCGCTCAGACATACCTAACTGGTGCAAGTCTTCCAGGGATGCACCTACCTTCCCCTGGGATAACCATGCTAAACCGCATAATGTGACCCGAGGGTACCCAACCCTCCCTCGGGGCTACCAGCCGACTCCACAGTAGAATTAAATATTTTATTCTTAATTATACTGTTACATTTTCATTTGTAATGCATTATGTTTTCCAGGGATGTGTGAATTTTATGTATTATTGTTTCATCCGGGCCTTCGGCCCATAACCACACACTATCACCAAAACATAATAACATGTTATATTCCATAACAATTCTTTTAACGAAATTTGACATGTGGAAGCAATTAGGCACACGATTCCAATTACCGCATGTAGCAACCAAGGCAAGTAAACAAACAAACCACACCAACATGCATTCACAAAACATATATATAAAGACTTGTAATGTCACCTCAAAAATGCAGATTATAACTTCTCCCCGATCTGAGTCCACAGCTCCCGAGGTATCACCCGTGCCTGAATACCGACACCTAATATAATCACTAAATAAATTTTAGAAATAAAAACGTGTATGCAGGCTAAGGGTATATTCAAACCGAGTAACTCCCAACCCTAACTATCCGAAAATACGATCTCCGGGTCTAAGTCCAAAAAGGATATTCTCTCATCGATAACTCATAGGAATCTAAGGTTCACCGATCTAAGCCCATAAATGATTCCCGGGCCTAAAGCCCACTAAATCCATAAACAAGAATCCTGGGTAGAGGGCCCACTTCCTTAAGTCCATATTTACCGATTATGAAATTGGGCTTCGAGCCCGTTCCTTTAAGTCCGTAATTTAATTATCCGTGATTAGGCCTTAAGTCCATATCTTTAAGTCCATATAAAACATTCTAAACTTCAAAATGAGATTATTGGGTCTGGGCTCGGTTTTTCCTAAAAACCGTTCTAAGGTTGTTCCCGAGCCCAAGAGTTTATCGGCCTAAAGTTCTATCCGTGTCGGTAATTCTTCCCGGCCACACACTCTAACTCTCCGCTCTCGGTAATCCACTAATTCATTGGATACTTAAATGTATATATCTGTAAAGAATTCAATATTTATGTACAAGGTAAAACGAGACCAAAACCGAGAATAGATACCGTTTAATAGTCATAGAACAAGAGATATATTCCGTTGAACAGAACCCGAGCCTTCGCCGGAAAATTCCCGAGCCTCGCCGGATTCCGGTCAACTTGCCGGAAATTACAATAGCCAAGAGCAGGACCACCACAAGCTGCCCAGAACTAGCCACAACCCAAAAATCCACATTCAACAATGCCATATACTACTGAACCCGCAACATCAAACGAAAAAGGAAGCGGATGGATTTGGAGCCTTACCGAAATTGCCACTCGCTGCCAGGACCGGTCTGAACTGCCGAGGCCGCAGTCGCACAGCCCACACGCGTCCTTGCTGAGCAGTAACAGCCGTGACCAACACATCTCGTCTAACATCCCGGAGCAGCCCAGGCCAACACCGGCCGCCAGCAACAACCACCAGTCGAGCCACCAACAACACGACCCGCCAAACCAAACCCATCGCACACCACCGTCGTCGAACACAGCACACAGAACCACACATGCACCGAAACCAATTCAACACAAAAGCCCACAAATCGAGAAGGACGAAGAGGAGAGAATCAAGAGAGGGAGGAACTGGCGGCTTACCTTGTCGAGGTTGCAGCCGCACGCGAGACAGGGTCCAAGCTCGCTCTTGGTTTCTCTCGATTGTCACCGGCCGAGCCGACCTCGGGTCCTTGTCGTACAACCCGCGACGGTGGTGGCTCGAGAGAATAGACAAAGGGAGAGGCAGATGATGGCGGCGGTGGTTTTGTGTCCAAACGATGGTGACATAAAAAGAAGGTGGTGGCGACGATGGCGAGAGAGAGGAGTGGAAACGTGAGGCTTTTGGGTACCAAATCGAAAGGAGGAGGGAAGGCAGAGATAGGGAAAGAAAAGAGGAAGCGATTGTGGGGTTGAGGACCGTTGGTGTGTCATGATGGAGGGTGGATCGTGGAGACAATGCCGTTGCAGCGGCGGAAAAGAGAGGAGGAAGAGGAGAAAGGGAAGGAAAAGAAAAAAAAGAAAAGAGAAGAAAGAGAAGGAAGAGGGGCGCCTGGGACTTGACCTAGCCGGCCGAACGACATGTCGTTTGGCTTGGGTTGGTCAACCCGCCCAGGTTGACTCTTCCCAAATGTTTTTTTTTTCTCTCTCAAAACGACGTAGTTTTATCCAAACTACGGTAGACCCTGTGTTTCATCCCGAAACACGTTTTATATCCGACAAAACTCAAATACGACATAAAATCAACCTCAAATTAATCTATCCAAGGAAATTAAATTTTATTTCCATCACCAAAATCCGAAACTTCTTATAAATTAAAGACGAGAAACCGGGGCGTTATAATATATATATATATATATATATATATATATATATATATATATATATATATATATATTAACATCAAATATATATATATATTTTTATGTACTGCATCTATACACATAAAAATTATTATTAAAAAACCTTAAATTAGTGAAATCATTTTGTAAAAGTATATATTGTTACCCCGAAGCAACGCAAGGGGCATTTGAAGGTTAACATTAGGTCATATGGCTACTATAGCTTGTTGATACCAACTCAAGAGCTGATCTAATATAGCTACTATAGCTTTCCAACCCAAAAAAAAAAGGAAAATATTTAATTATCACCATATTCTTTTTTCTATTTATAAAATTTAATTTTTTTTGGTTGGCAATTATGGTAGCAAATCAACCGGAACTTATACAATAACTACAGACAACCCCGACCTCCTTTGTTCTTTGCTTCCTACCTCGGTTTGGTAAAGGATCATCAAGTATATATAGATAATAAATATCTAATTTATGAGAAGAGAGACTTGACCATGGCCTAATTATACTACCACCTATCGAGTATAAGTTCTTCATATAAGTATACTTACTACTGAGCCATCACACCTAATCATATAAAATACTCCGTTGATCCGTATATCACTCCCAACATGTACCCAAAATGTTTTAGGTTGGTTGTGCAGGTTTCAAAAATACCAAGACTGTATTATTCAGTATGTGCACGCCGAGGAGACTCAATTGGTACTAACCAATTACCTCATAAATTTTCTTGTCCTCTCTTTCGGATTGCGATTAAGTTTCTTAATGTATGAACTATTGAAATTTACTATAATATTGTTAATGTCTATTGTAAGTGTTGTACTATTGAGTATGAAATGAAAACATTTATATTTCTGGTTGGTTGGTTGTCTTCGTGCCACAAATTGTTGGAAATTAATGTTTGTTTCTATGAAATGAAACTAAAAATTTTCTCTATTATATTTTTAAATGTTCTTAAAAAGTTTAAATTCAACTTACATTGGGCTTAGACCTGGCAAAACGGGTATTGACACGACTACTCGACACGAACCCGACACGAAATTTGCAGGTATAGGTCAGAGGTTTTCAACCCAGTTAGTTAAATGGGTTGACCCGTCACGACACGAAAATTGGCAGGTCAGGTGGCGGGTTGACCCGCCAACCCGATAAGTACCTGTTTATGACCCGATTATATTTAGGGTATAGATATTTTACTAATTTAATATAAGGCTTATTTAATATTTAAGGCCAAAATTACTAAAATTATCCAAAAATATTTCTATAAATGCTTTAAAATATTATTATTGTAACAGTCTGGGTAAAATTTGGATTTTTACCGGGACTGTTAAAGTCGTTATACAGTGATTTACCTTTGAATTTAATCTTGGGTAATTAATTCAAGGTAAATCGAGCTTCGTTTTTCGTAACCGAGGCTTTTCCCGCGCTCAGGATTTTTCCGTAGATTTTACGGACCTAAGTTGGTATTTTTCGGGTCCCGGAATCCTCAGAAAATCACACCGGAAAATAACTAAGGGGGTAAGCAGTTATTTTCTGGTCCGGTTTGGACACGCCTGCATTATTGTGGCAATAATGCAGGCGGCGCTTTCTTTTCTCCTGTGTCGCCTGTGAGCTGCCTTCCCTGTATTACCCGTGCCATGCCCTGCTTTTCCCTGCCTAGAGTGTTTCTTTTTCTTTTTCCTGCACACACACACACACACACACCTAGTACACCACCAACAAACCACCTTCTTCTCCTCTTCTGCAATTTACTCTGCACACCCACTGCCCAGCAAACCAACACTCTTCCTTCTTCACAATACCAGGAAAAAAAAAGAAAATAAAAGAAAAGAAAGAAAAAGAAAATAAAAACAACACACAACACCACCGCCGCCGTGAACCACACCCGCGCCGCCCCCACCACCTGCACCGTCTCCCGCTGCAGCCGACACCACGACCACCACCTCTCCCTCTCCCTTCCTGCTCGCTTGCTGCCGCCGCTGAGGACGCTACGCCGCCGCTGTCGCTTGAAGGCCGACCTGAACGAAGTCTCGCCTCTGCCTCTCTTCGTGCCGCACCCCCTCCTTCGCCCGCACTGCTGCTACGCCGCCGACGACCCCCCAGCACCTGACGCCTCCTCGCACCGTCGACCTCCTGCAGCCGCCAACATCTCGACGAGCACTCGCATCCCCGACGACGCTCCTTCGGATATACGTACGGTATAATATTTTCTGTAAAAGATGATAATAAAGGATATGAACCGGGATGGGTTTATTTCGTAGTATTGGCATCATAGTATACTGATAGTATGTGCATTTATGTGAATATGTTGTTTTGTTGTATAGGTTTTGATATCGGGCAGTTTCCCGAGGAGCCGGCTTTGGACCAGTCATTGTCTTCAGAGTTGAGTAATCAGCTAAGGTGAGGATGGATAACCCTTGATATGTGCCTGTAATACTGTGTGTGCATTGTTGTTTGAATGAACTGTTGAGATGACCATTAGTTGGATATTTGACTGTTGTAGTTATTGTTATTGCTGTTGTTGGACTGTGTTATCGGCTCTGTGAATATTGTGTTGTAATTGATGTTGAACTGCTAATTGTGAATAATTAGTGTTATGAAATGTTGATGGTTTAGCCTGTGGAATAACTTGTGATAATAGAAAGTTGAATAACTTGAGAAAATGAATGTTGGAAATTGTGATGATATATATTATTGTTGGATACTTGATGATATGGATTGTTGATGTTGGTTTTGGTGTGATTCGCTGATATTGTTCTGCTTGATTGAACTGTTGTTTTGACTGTTATTGGTTTCTTGGATACTATGTTGTGATTGATGTTGGATTATGAGTAATTGATGATATGAAACTGTTGATGGATTGGTCTGTTGTATAACTAGAGTTAATAGGAAGTTGGGCATTTGGAATAAACTGTGATATGGATAAGTGGGAAAAAGAAAAATGGAAATTGGAAGTTGATTTGAGATGGTGACTTTATTGTCACGAGGTAAGTAGAGGTACGACCGGATGGTTTGAGACTGTTTTGTGGTGGCCATGATCTGGGTTACTTGTGATGGGCATGTTGATGCCGGTTTGATTGGGATGTTGATCCCTGAGATTGTTATTGGGATGTTGATCCCTGAGATTGTTATTGGGATGTTGATCCCTGAGATTGTTATTGGGATGTTGATCCCTGAGATTGTTATTGGGATGTTGATCCCTGAGATTTGTTATTGGGATGTTGATCCCTGAGATTTTTTTTGATCTGGCACCAGGAACAGGTTGATAACCTGGTACGACCCTAGCTTATCCGTGACAGGGCCGGAAAGATAAAATTGGAATAATAATAAATTCTTTGGTTTGTTTGGGACGAGTCTTTGGGTTTGGTCTGTCTTGTACGGAATTGTCTTTGGTATGGTTTGTGACTATTGTCTGTATTATCCTCTTTGAAGCATTATGGTTGCTTGCATATCTCTGTTTATCCTGGGTTAGTGAGCACTTCGGACTCACCCCTCACCAGCGGGCTATCATCCCGTAGGTTGAGTTATTTGTGGTTCAGGTTTGATGCATTCCAGACAGGCTGCGGCGTTATCCCTTGGACAGGACTCGGATCCATAGTTTGCATCAGTGTCGCATACAGTGTCTTAGTGAGTTTTTAAAAAGTCTTCCGCTGTGCCGTTTATTGTTATTGGGGCTAGTTGTGATGTTCATATTTTGGGCTGTTGAACCAGAGTTTCTGTTGTATACACTGTATGCTGGGCTTTATTTGGTCGGGTCGTTACAGTTCTGGCAAGTGTTTACTATGTACGGTAAATACGGGTTGGGGCGTTTCATTTTGGTAGCGGAGCGGGCGTTAGGTCTTGATGGGAAGTCCTTGTGTGTTTGTTGTTCTTGCAGTGTTCGCTCCATTTGTTTATTATTTTATATCATTTTAGTTAGTGCATTATGGATCCAGTCAAGGGACGCCAGCTGTCGCAGAACATACACATAAGAGGTAAATGATGCCATAAACTTGCAGAAACATAAATATTATTAATAATACTAATATTAATATTACAAACATTAAAATTGCATTATATTAAAAAAAATATTCATCTTCTTGGTACGACGTTGACCCTGAAGCTATTAGGGTCATTGTTGATGTTGACCCTGATGATGTCGTTCCGTGAGAACCACATGCCGCCCGCATTGTTCTGGATAGGAAGCTCGAACCGGTTTGCTAGAGGGAACCGGAGTGGGATGACACCGTGATCGTCTTCAGGCTGCCACTGAGTCTCCGTGAAAAGAACCATGTTGGGCTTGTACTGGTTCTTCAGGTCCCTCAGGGTACGCGAGAACTCCTAGGAACGCCTACCGATTCCTCTGCAGTTCCACACCAGTAGTCGGGCCTTTGGCAAAGTTGCGGGCAGTCGAGTCACTCTGGGCATGCTTTGGGCAGTCATCGAGAGCTGGTAGTAGGTGCCTTGGTCCAGGAAATGGCAAGTGGGCTCCAGGTTGAGTTCCTGAAGTCTTTCAGAGATGAAAAACATGACGGAATTGGTCGAGCCGTAGAAGGAGGTCCTCAGGGTGCCTTAGTCCTCCAGGAAGAACGTCTCTTCCATGGGAGTGACGAAGAATCTGGAGGAGTAGAGTTCGTCGACAAAGACCAGACGGGGCAACCTGCCGAGCTCGTTCGGTAGTTCCTCTAGACGTTCATTGATCATGCTGTAAGCCAGCCGATTTCTCCTGCCTAGGGAGGCACCTTCGACAAAGAAGACGGACGATGGAGCAGGCATTGTGTTTAGGACGCGTTGGTGTTTTGATTTCTGAACATTGTGTTTTCTTTGCCTAAGCGTTTTGTTGTCTTTTGGATGCTTTATGGTTTCTCTTTCCACCGTTTCGCCTTTTATAGAAAAAGAAAAAAGAGATTTTCTGTTTTTCAAGGTATAGCCCCCACACGTTTTCGAAAAGTTTTAAATATTTTTCGGTGATGGGAAAAGTAGATTCCCTTCACAAAACTTTAAACCATTTCCGATCTTCGAGGTTTTGCTTTTTGAAAATTTCGTCGTTGATTGGATTTTGCTTTTTGAAAATTTTGCCATGGTTTGAAATTTTGCTTCGTTACTTTATATGTTTTTGGGGCTGCAAACGCAAACGTTTTTCAGCTCTTTTCCATCTCACGATTTTCTATCGCCTTGGCTACCTTGCTTTATTCGTTTTATGACTTTTTCCTGCATCTTTTATCACATGCATTCGTGACCGTTGTGGCTAGACTGATGGGACCATACCTCGAGTAGAGTGCATGTGCGAAAAGCTTACACCTGTTTGGACATCATGGAGGGATACGAGACTTGACAGACGTTTTTGGCTCATGTAGAATTTGTGAGCAAGCGGATGTCATTTCTTCGAGGGACACAGGACGTGCTCGTGACGTCATCGTCGCCTTGTGAGTTAACGGATGTCTTTTTCATGGGGGGAACCGACGTCACCGTTAGCTGTGCGTGATACGTTTCTCGGGATCAAGGATGTTTACGACCGATCTAGAGCGCCGAACATGAAAACATAATTTTGTTTTAACTTCTTCATGTTTTGGTTTTATTAAACGAGTTTTGTTTTGTTTTTAATTTCTTTATGTTGGTTTTACTTCTTTTTGTTGGTTATGTTTTTTAACATCTTTATGTTTGATTTTATTTTCCTTCTTGATGGTTTTGTTTTGCTTTAAATATTTTGCTTTTCTGTTAAACATGATTCTTCATATCTTAACAAGAGATTTCGTAACATAAGATTTTTTTATTCAAAAAGAAAACTTATTTTATTTATTCATAACGGTTTTACAAAGGAGAAGAAGTATTCTAAGGAATTACTTGCTTCTCTAGGTATTTTACAAGTTTTTGGATGTTCTTGACGTGGGGAAAGAGTTCCGCGCACGCCAGTTCTATCTGCATCACCGCCGAGCTGACCTTCCTCAGTGAGACGTTCAGCTGCGATAGTGTCTGCAGTGGAGTGCTGCTTTCAGCCGTTGCTTTGCCCTTCCTATCCTCAGCTTTCTTGTTGGCACGCTTCTTTCGCTATCTTGGGGAGGCCACCACATCTTCCTTCAGACTGATGGTGTTTGTCTTGAACCGCTTCTTGGGAGCTTCTTCATCGGAGGTTGTCGGGAAAGCAGTACCACCAATGTAGCTGTCATCCTCGGAGTCTGAGGTGGTTCTAGTTCTCAGTGGAGAGTCCATGGTTGTGTGTGAGTTTTCCAGTCATGAGGTTCGGTTTATATAAGCGGAGGAGATGTCGCTTAAGGGTATAAGCGGTATCTCGCGTTGAGTTTGGACACCTGGTAGAGTGTACCAGAAGCTTATCGTGGCAGGACCCACGGATAAGACGTAATTTCGGGGACGAAATTCTTTTTAAGGTGGGTAGAATGTAACAGCCCGGGTAAAATTTGGATTTTTACCGGGACTGTTAAAGTCGTTATACAGTGATTTACCTTTGAATTTAATCTTGGGTAGTTAATTCAAGGTAAATCGAGCGTCGTTTTTCGTAACCGAGGCTTTTCCCGTGCTCGGGATTTTTCCGCGGATTTTACGGACCTAAGTTGGTATTTTTCGGGTCCCAGAATCCTCAGAGAATCACACCGAAAAATAACTAAGGGGGTAAGCAGTTATTTTCTGGTCCGGTTTGGACACGCCTGCATTATTGTGGCAATAATGCAGGCGGCGCTTTCTTTTCTCCTGTGTCGCCTGTGAGCTGCCTTCCCTGTATTACCCGTGCCATGCCCTGCTTTTCCCTACCTAGAGTGTTTCTTTTTCCTGCACACACACACACACCCAGTACACCACCAACACACCACCTTCTTCTCCTCTTCTACAATTTACTCTGCACACCCACTGCCCAACAAACCAACACTCTTCCTTCTTCACAATACGAGGAAAAAAAAAGAAAATAAAAGAAAAGAAAGAAAAAGAAAATAAAAACAACACACAACACCACCGCCGCCGTGAACCACACCCGCGCCGCCCCCACCACCTGCACCGTCTCCCGCTGCAGCTGACCCCAAGACCACCACCTCTCCCTCTCCCTTCCTGCTCGCTTGCTGCCGCCGCCGCCGTCGCTTGAAGGCCGACCTGAACGAAGTCTCGCCTCTGTCTCTCTTCGTGCTGCACCTCCTCCTTCGCCCGCACTGCTGCTAAGCCGCCGACGACCCCGCAGCACCTGACGCCTCCTCGCACCGTCGACTACCTGCAGCCGCCAACATCTCGACGAGCACTCGCATCCCCGACGACGCTCCTTCCCTCGCTCGAGACGGCTGCAGCCGACGACAAGAAGGCCGAGTCCCCAACCACGCAGCCGCCATCGTCGAAGGTGAGCAGAGGTTGAGGACGACCCGATTAAGGGTCACCGGGTCGGGTTAGGGCTGCACAGGTTGGGTCAGCCCGGGATGGGTCTGGGTTTGCTCATGGACCTCCTTTCTGGGCTAGCTGGGTAATTGTAAGTTGGGTTCTGGGCCTTGGACCTTGGGCCTTAGGCTGGTGTTTGTGGGTTATGTTTGTGGGCTGGGTGTTGGGTTGGAATAGTAACATGTTGGGTTGGGTTGTGGGCTGTGAGATTTGGCCCAGTCCGATTTTTATTAAAAAAATAATAATGAGATATAATAAATTTAAACTGGAAAAAATATATATAAATATATTATGGAATATGTATTTTCTGGTAAATATATATATAATGTATGGTTTATATCTTTTGAAAAATTATTAATACTTGTAAATAGTTTGATATATATATACACTATGGATATATTTCAAAAATATATGAACAACTAATTTCTCTAGAAAATTATATTGTGGAAAATAATAATCATGGAAATTTTATGATTTAATTCTTCTGGAAATTGGTTAAATATTTTCTGGAAAGTAATATAATTATATAGTATATGATTATATCCTTTGCAAAATTGCTATATAGTAACTATTTTAGAAAAGAATACATACACTATAAAATATTTTGAGTATAAGCATACTTTATATTTTTTTTTAGGAAAATTATGTTATAGTAATTATATTTTTGGAAAGTATAATTAATTTATGAAAATATTTTGAAAAGAGTTTTAATTAATGTACAGTACGAAAATTATATTCGGATATACGTACGGTATAATATTTTCTGTAAAAGATGATAATAAAGGATATGAACCGGGATGGGTTTATTTCGCAGTATTGGCATCATAGTATACCGATTATGTGCATTTATGTGAATATGTTGTTTTGTTGTATAGGTTTTGATATTGGGCAGTTTCCCGAGGAGCCGACTTTG
Organism: Turnera subulata; assembly: GCA_028386065.3. Lineage (NCBI taxonomy): Eukaryota > Viridiplantae > Streptophyta > Magnoliopsida > Malpighiales > Passifloraceae > Turnera > Turnera subulata. Next base: position 481,711 of record JAKUCV010005449.1, read on the forward strand.
GACCGGTCATTGTCTTCAGAGTTGAGTAATCGGCTAAAGTGAGGATGGATAACCCTTGATATGTGCCTGTAATACTGTGTGTGCGTTGTTGTTTGATTGAACTGTTGAGATGATCATTAGTTGGATATTTGACTGCTGTAGTTATTGTTGTTGTTGTTTTTGGACTATGTTGTCGGCTCTGTGAATATTGTGTTGTAATTGATGTTGAACTGCTAATTGTGAACAATTAGTGTTATGAAATGTTGATGGTTTAGTCTGTGGATTAACTTGTGATGATATATATTATTGTTGGATACTTGATGATATGGATTGTTGATGTTGGTTCTGAGTGTGATTCGCTGATATTGTTCTGCTTGATTGAACTGCGGTGTTGACTGTTATTGGTTTCTTGGATACTATGTTGTTATTGATGTTGGATTGTGAGTAATTGATGCTATGAAACTGTTGATGGATTGGTCTGTTGTATAACTAGAGTTAATAGGAAGTTGGGTATTTGGAATAAACTGTGATATGGATAAGTGGGAAAAAGGAAAAATGGAAATTGGAAGTTGATTTGAGATGGTGACTTTATTGTCACGAGGTAAGTAGAGGTACGACCGGATGGTTTGAGACTGTTTTGTGGTGGCCATGATCTGGGTTACCTGTGATGGGCATGTTGATGCCGGTTTGATTGGGATGTTGATCCCTGAGATTGTTATTGGGATACTGATCCCTGAGATTGTTATTGGGATGTTGATCCCTGAGATTGTTATTGGGATGTTGATCCCTGAGATTTGTTATTGGAATGTTGATCCCGGTTTTTTTTTTTTTTTGATCTGGCACCAGGAACAGGTTGATACCTGGTACGACCCTAGCTTATCCGTGATAGGGCCGGAAAGATAAAATTGGAATAATAATAAATTCTTTGGTATGTTTGGGACGAGTCTTTGGGTTTGGTCTGTCTTGTACGGAATTGTCTTTGGTATGGTTTGTGACTATTGTCTGTATTATCCTCTTTGAAGCATTATGGTTGCTTGCATATCTCTGTTTATCCTTGGTTGGTGAGCACTTCTGACTCACCCCTCACCTGCGGGCTTTCATCCTGTAGGTTGAGTTATTTGTGGTTCAGGTTTGATGCATTTCAGACAGGCTGGGGCGTTATTCCTTGGACAGGACTCGGATCTATAGTTTGCATCAGTGTCGCATACAGTGTCTTAGTGAGTTTTTAAAAAGTCTTCCGCTGTGCCGTTTATTGCTATTGTTGGGCCTTGGGCCAGTTGTGATGTTCATATTTTGGGCTGTTGAACCAGAGCTTCAGTTGTATACACTGTATACTGGGCTTTATTTGGTCAGGTCGTTATAGTTCCGGCACGTGTTTACTATGTACAGTAAATACAGGTTGGGGCGTTTCAATTATATTATAATTCTACAATTTATAATTTTATTTAATATATGAAAAAATCTAATTATATGCCTATTTGCTTAAAAAATACAACGACTTATGCAAAATAGAAAAATTTCAAACCGGTTTTTTGACTTTTAGACTTAATAGGTAACCTGTAGGTCAATGTTAGAATACGTGCCCTACACTAGAGGGGGGGTGAATAGCATTTTATGGACAAAATAAAAAACTTGCAGGAAATATTTGCGGAATTGAAAGAATGAAGGACACACCGAATTTTATACTGGTTCACACACACAACTTGTGTGGCTAATCCAGTCCTCCGAGAGACTCTCTCGGAGATTTCACTATCTACGTTAAGCTTTCGGGTGCTTAACAAACCGTTTACAACCTGAGAGTTCAAGTCACATGAACCTCAATACTCCTGCTTGAAGATACCTCACTTCAAGACTTCTCACACAGAAACAAAACCCTCTTCCTATGAATCACAACAAGGGAACAAACCTCCCTTCAAGTGTATAATAACACTCACAACACTCAAAATAGAAACTCTCTCAAAGAGTGGATGTTGAGTAACAAGATAAGCACTATATGGCAACTCTCTCAAATCTCAAGGATATTAGCTCATAAAAACTTGAATGAATGTGTATCAATGAATGATAAATGTATGGAGAGTTGATTATTAATAAACAGAGGTGTAAATGCTCTATTTATATGTCTAAAAACTTATATGACCGTTGGAAAATCATTCCAAAACACCTTTAGACAAAACAACATAGAAAGATGCAAAAGGTTTCTGCTTAAAACGGCACAACATCGATGTTTAGCACTAGAACATCGATGTTTGGCCAGTAAATATGAATTATTGGGCCAACGGTCACTAAAACATCGATGTTCTAAACTTAAACATCGATGTTTTGGTCCAACGGTCACTAAAACATCGATGTTCTAAACTTGATCATCGATGTTTTAGAGCACTGCCAAAACAATTTAAAACAATGAACAGTAGAACATCGATGTTTAAACTGTGAACATCGATGTTTTAACAGTAGAACATCGATGTTTAAATTGTGAACATCGATGTTTGGGATGCCAACATCGATGTTTTGAGCTACTGCCGCTTTTGATAAACCTTTTAGAAGGCAGGAACATCGATGTTTAGAAACACAACATCAATATTTAGTGCTCAAAAACCATTTTTATGATTGATAAAAAGAATGCTATGCATGAGAAAAAATTGATTATGTTTGAGCTAACATCTTGGCAGAATTTGAGTATTAACCTTTTACAATTAGGTTCCTAAATCTTCTTGTGCTTCAATTCTTATACTCTTCTTCACTTTACATTTCTTCTCTTTGAGTCATTTCTTTTTGCTTCGGGAGTGATTTCTTTTTGCCTCGGGTTTGTCGTCATTTTCAATCAATATCCGGTTTGTCAATATCAAAACCTGTATGAGACAAGGAGACATTAGCAAAATACTGTTTCTAATAATTTCCCCCTTTTTGATAATGACAAAACCAAGAAGAGTATATGTCAAGTGTATGGATTCAAAATGAGGTTAATTCCCCTACGTTTGTCAAAACGTGATTCCCCCTAACTTGATGCATATACATATACTCTTATTTAATCTTCCCCCTTTTGGCATTAGCAAAAAGAATAACAATGGCAAACTAAAGATTAAATTGAAGAGACATAATCAAAAGAATGCAAAAGAGTCGATACTCCCTGAACATCAATGTTGCTTGCATTCTGTCAAAGTTTTGAGCATGCACTACACTGAACATCGATGTTTGGCTCTAAACATCGATGTTTTCAGCCTCTGGTTCGATTTAACGCATGTTGAATTTCAATAAACATCGATGTTTGGTCTATGAACATCGATATTTTCAGCCTCTGGTCCAAGTTGGCGCAGGTTGAACTTCATCAAACATCAATGTTTGGTTTCTGAACATCGATGTTAGCTAACTTGGCAAGTCTTATTCCCCCTATCTTTTTGCCTAAATGAGGGGTACCTGCAAAAAAACTTAGAAAATACTCCGATGCTCATGTCAGTAAAGGTGAGACAATAAAAATACACAAATTAGATCAATGTAGAGTCAGGGATTCTTAGTTCATTTCGAATTTCCGAAGAATGACTCTTTCTGTACGGATTTTGATAGTCTCGTCACGGCTTACGTCAGCAACTTTCTCGAGTATTCCACTTTCTTCAACACAAAATCTTGTATATGTCCTTACCGTAATCACTTTCTACTTATAAATACCAACCTCATGCTTGGCAAAGGCATATCTCAAACCATGGATTCACCAATAAGAACGAGAACTACCTCTGACTCAGAGGAGTTAAGCTATACTTTTGGTGATCCTCTGTTTGGTGATTCTGATGTTGAGGAAAAGCCGAAGAAACATCGCAAGTGGAGGAATGTCCCTGGTCATTTGGAAGACACGGCCATATCTCGCAAGCGTCAAAAGAAGCCGGTCACCAAAGACACTGATGATCCGAAGGGCAAAGGGATAGCTCACAGTAATACACCATTACAGACACTAGGGCATCTGAACTTAGCCCTGAAGAAGATTAGCTCTGCTGTGATGCAGATTGAGATGGCCAGTATGGGACTTTCCTCCCGGGTTGAGAATGTCCGCAAACATGTAAAGGAGCTGGAGAAGCAAGTGACTTCATAGAGTGCTTCTATTGTAATATTTTATGAATAAATAAATAAGTAGTTCCTTTTTCTCAATCAAGCTTGTTTTAAAACATAAATGGTAGGAATGATATAAGATCCAATAAAATCAAGCCTGTTATTAGTAACCAAAAAGAATATAAGTGGTGAAATCACGAATTTCTTGTAATAATAGAAATCAAATATTCCTTGATAAAACGATGTTTATTATTTGTGTAAGACAAAAATGATGTCATAATGCACGACGAATTAATGACAATAATCAGTAACCACTTGTTCATAAACCCCACATGAGCAAAAGCGACTTTTGGGATTCGTATCCCTTTATTGAAGAGCCAAGATAGCCAGAGTGAAAAAGTAATGCATGTGAGAAGTGAGCTAGAAAACACAAGTGTTTGTAGCCCGAAAACATGCAATGTGACAAGAGTAATAATGTAGACAGTGGTAAAGATTTTCAAAAAGAAGAGCCTTAAGGAGCGTAAACAATTTGTAGTTTTGTGAAAAGAGAGGTTTGCTTTACCGTTTATCGAAAAATAGGTAGGGTCTAGACTTTGAAAAATAGGTAATCGTATTTCTATAAAAGGCAAAGCAATGGTTAGTAAATAATCAAAAGCATTTTAAGAAAAATACGATTCAGAGAGAGAGAGAGATACACAAACCACAATAAGACAAAAATGCCTGCTCCATCGTCTGTCTTCTTTGTTGAGGGAGCCTCCTTAGGAAGGAGGAATCGGTTAACCTATAGCCTGATAAATGAGCAACAAGAGGAACTGTCAAACGAGCTCAGGAGGATGCCTCGTTTGGTCTTCGTTGACGAGCTCTACTCGTCCTGGTTCTTTGTCACACCCATGGAGGAGACAATCTTCCTGGAGCACCAAAGTACCCTGCGAGCTTCCTTCTACGGCTCGGCCAATTCCATCATGTTCTTCATCTCTGACAGACTTCAGGAGTTCAGGCTGAAGCCTTCTTGCCAGACTCTGAATGAGGGCAGCTATTACAAAATTTCAGTGACTGCTCAGAGCGCTCCGCGGGCAACTGGCTTACCACCCACTCGGCCAAAAGTTCGCCTTCTGGTTTGGAACTGCAGAGGAATCACTAGGCGCTCCCAAGAGTTCACACAAACCTTGAGAGATCTGAAGAACCAGTATAAGCCCAACATGGTTCTGCTCACAGAGACCTTATGGCAGCCTGAGGATAATCACTGTGTCATCCCACTTCGTTTTTCTCCAGCAAACTTGTTCGAACTCCATGGCCAAAACGACTCGGGCGGAATGTGGTTCTCTTGAAATGATAGTATTAGGGTCAATATTGCTAATATCCCTAACAGTTTCTCAGTCACTACTGTACCCAACCGTTAAAACAAATAATAATAAAAAATATTTATGCTTTAAGCAATTGTGTCATCTTTTTATGAATGTTCAACGATAAGCTAGTGTTCCTTGACTTGATCTATTATGCTCTACATGCAATGCTTGATGCGAAAAAGAAGCCATCTTGTGCTCTTGGATTGTAACATTTGGATATAAACATGCTACCAAAAATAATTTTACTTCATGCAAAATTAATTTACTTCTAAGCTCTTTTTCAACCAAGGTAAAATAGGATGCTCAAGATTCTTCTACCATTACCCAAGAATGATACGTAATGTGCATCAATTAATTAAATAAGCATTAAGAGCACTATTAAAAGTATACTAGAAGGGATACAATGATTTTAACCAAAGGATGAGTATTTTCAACATTACCACTTAACCTTGCATTTCTACAAGGATCAATCAAGAACTTGGATGCTTTTTTTGATCATGTGCTTGGAGCATCCGCTATCAAGGTATCAAAATACACTTGATGCCTTCAAGCATATCTACAAAATAAATCAATGAGTTTTTTGTACCCAAATCTTCTTGGGTCCTTGAGTGTTAGGAGTATAATGGTAATGAGCATTTTCTTGTGCCCAATGCCTATGTCTTGTAAAACAAACAGGAGCAATGTGTCCTATTCTATTACAATAATGACAAATTACATTTGGATTGTGCATCCTTCTAGGTTGATAATAGTTGCTATGTTGCCTATGTTTGTGCACTTCACTAACCTTGTTTTCCTTAGGTTGAACCTTAGGTTTTCTAGGTTTAATCTCAACCTTCTTCTTTTTAGGTTCATTCTTGAAACCTAGTCCCTGTTTAGTCGATTGTAAATTACCTAAGATAGAATTTTAAGTTTTTTTTAGGGGTGTTAAATTTCTTTATGGTTGTTTCAAGTTCATTAACTTGTTCCTTTAATGTCCTACATGATGAACACTCCCTAGTTTTTGTCTCAAGTTCTTCAACTTGTTCCTTTACAGTCCGTTTGGTATCAATTTGGAATTGGTATTGAATTCAAATCATTAAAAATTTAGAATTAGAATTCATTATGAAATCAATTTCCATGTTTGGTATACTTTCTAATAATGAGGAATTGAATTCAATTCCAATGTTTGGTATAAATCAAATTATCAATTGAATTGTTAAAATTACCTAAGTTGTCCTTTTACTAAAAAAACTAAAATAAGAGTATAGGGTCATTTTTGTCATTTAGACATACCAATACTTATCCAATGGAATTGAATTCCAAATCCCATAGGTTTTGCTTGGATTTGAAATATTACCAAAATATTGCTCCAAAAATAAAAAATAGAATTCAATTCCTATTTTTAATGAAGTAGAATTATACCAAACTAAGGAATTGATTTCAATTCCATGATACCAATCGGAGGGTTAATAACTTACATGAAGAACACTCCTTAGTTGAACTTTCCGATTTGTTAGCACTCCTCTTTCTGTAAAACTTATTTTCTTCTTTAAGTTTTTCATTCTCTTTCGACAATTTTTCCATATTATCTCCTAAAGTTGTAACTTGTTTCTTTAAGCTCTTATTAGCTTTAGAGGTTCACTATAAAGCTCATTAAATGCATTTTGCAATTCTTCAAAAGTAAAGTTTTCACTTGAGGGAGAAGTACTTACCACTTCCGGTTCTTCCTTTTGTGCCATGAGACAAAGGTTGGCAGATTCTTCTTCATCACCATCGGATGATTCATCGCCGGAATCGCCTCCCCAAGAAATGTATGCCCTTTGCTTCTTGTAGGGCTTCTTTTCTTTTCCTTCTTTCGCCTTGGGGCATTTAGGCTTGATGTGTCCAACCTCTCCACACCCATAGCACTTGGGCTGATCGGATTGCTTCCTTCCTTTCTTTTCGCATGAACTTGTGGAATTTTCGGATGAGAGGTCCGAATTCTTGATTATCATCTCTAGAGTCCGATTCGGTCAACTCTTGCGTCTTGGAGGTGAAAGCTTTGAGAGCTAGGTCCTTCTTCCTTGGTTCCTACAAAGAAGGATTAAGAATAGTGGTCTCATAGGTTAAAAGACTACCTCTAAGACCATCAATGGTTGTGTTCGAAGTCCCGATGTTTTCATAGATTGCGTCGGCTTTAGAACGCCATTCGGGAGTGAGGCATCTAAGGACTTTTCTGACCAAGTCCTTGTCGGAGTAGACCTTCTTGAGAGCATGAAGGTTAATGTTTACTATTTTAGAGAATCGATCGAACATCTCCTCAATCCTCTCATTCTCCTTCATGCGAAAGAGTTCGTATTCTGCAGTGAGGGAGTCGATTTTAGCCTCTCGAACTTGATCGGTTCCTTCGTAGGTGATCTCCACATTTCTTTTGCGGTTGTGCAGCAAGAGATTTTCCGATAATCATCGGGGTTGACTGCAAAATGTAGCATGTTGATTGATTTGGCGTTGTTTTCAACCATCGTAATGTCTGCAGCGTCATACTCTGCCTCCGTCTTTGTCACTGTGGTTTCACCAACTTTTTTCGTTGGAATTTGCTCTCCGATCTTCATGATTCGCCAAAGAGCATAGTTGTTGGCTTGGAGGAAGATTCTCATCCTCTCTTTCCAGTAGCTGTAGCTGGTGCCATCAAAGAGCGGTGGACGAGTGGTTGATTGTCCTTCAAAGATCCTGCATAATTACTTGAAGAAGCCATGGAAAGTTTCTCTCAAACAGTTAAGTCTTTCAGAGAGTTAGGCTCCGCTACCAATTGTTAGAATACGTGCCCTACGCTAGGGGGGTGAATAGCGTTTTATGGACAAAATCAAAAACTTGCAGGAAATAATTGCGGAATTGAAAGAATGAAGGACACATCGAATTTTATACTGGTTCACACACACAACTTGTGTGGCTAATCCAGTCCTCCGAGAGACTCTCTCGAAGATTTCACTATCTACGTTAAGCTTTCGGGTGCTTAACAAACCGTTTACAACCTGAGAGTTCAAGTCACATGAACCTCAACACTCCTGCTTGAAGATAACTCACTTCAAGACTTCTCACACAGAAAGAAAACCCTCTTCTTATGAATCACAACAAGGAAACAAACCTCCCTTCAAGTGTATAATAACACTCACAACACTCAAAATAGAAACTCTCTCAAAGAGTGGATGTTGAGTAGCAAGATAAGCACTATAAGGCAACTCTCTCAAATCTCAAGGATATTAGCTCATAAAAACTTGAATGAATGTGTATCAATGAATGATAAATGTATGGAGAGTTGATTGTTAATAAACAGAGGTGTAAATGCTGTATTTATATGTCTAAAAACTTATATGACCGTTGGGAAATCATTCCAAAACACCTTTAGACAAAACAACATAGAAAGATGCAAAAGGTTTCTGCTTAAAACGGCACAACTTCGATGTTTAGCACTAGAACATCGACGTTTGGCCAGTAAATATGAATTATTGGGCCAACGGTCACTAACACATCGATGTTCTAAACTTAAACATCGATGTTTTGGTCCAACGGTCACTAAAACATCGATGTTCTAAACTTGAACATCGATGTTTTGGAGCACTGCCAAAACAATTTAAAACAATGAACAGTAGAACATCGATGTTTAAACTGTAAACATCGATGTTTGAACAGTAGAACATCGATGTTTAAATTGTGAACATCGATGTTTGAACAGTGTTTCTGCAAAACATCTTGAAATGCAATCGGTCAAGAGAACATCGATGTTTGGGATGCCAACATCGATGTTTTGAGCTACTGCCGCTTTTGACAAACCTTTTAGAAGGCAGGAACATCGATTTTTAGAAACACAACATCGATGTGTAGTGCTCAAAAACTATTTTTATGATTGATAAAAAGAATCAGTGTTATCAGAACCGGACCGGGCACTGACCCAGAAAAGGTCCTGAATCATGGTTCACTGGTCGGACCGGGTTTGAACCGGAGGTTCAATGTCAAAGAACCGGTATAATAATTATTATATATATTCATATTTATATGTAATGATAAACTAAAAATAAATATAAAGTCTAAAAATATAAAATTTTCGTTTAAAAATACTATTTTCTTGTAAAAATAGGAAAAAATAAAAAAAGGAACATAATTATGTTTTAAAAATGACCCGGCCGGGTCATTGGTTCAACCGGGTTAGTAAAAACCGGGCGGGTCACCCGGTTTTTTTCGGATCAATGTCGTATCCGGTCCATTACCCTAAAAACCCAGCATAATGCTCGAATCACGGTCCGACCGGTTGAACCGTCCGGTCCGGTCCGGTTCTGATAACTCTGAAAAGAATGCTATGCATGAGCAAAAAATTGATTATGTTTGAGCTAACATCTTAGAAGAATTTGAGTGTTAACCTTTTACAATTAGGTTCCTAAATCTTCTTGTGCTTCAATTCTTGTGCTCTTCTTCACTTTACACTTCTTCTCTTTGAGTCATTTCTTTTTGCTTCGGGAGTGATTTCTTTTTGCCTCGGGTTTGTCGTCATTTTGAATCAATGTCTGGTTTGTCAATATCAAAACCTGTATGAGACAAGGAGACATTAGCAAAATACTATTTCTAACAGTCAACCCGAACCCGACACGATAATAAACGGGTTGGACACGACATGACACGATTATTAAATGGATCCGGTCGGATTGAAGATTTCGAACCCGTTTACCTGTTCAACCCGACACGACAATACGAATTGCCAGGTCTAATTGAGCTGGAATGAAGAGCAATGACAAGCTATTAGAGTACGACGTCGCATAATTAAAAAAGATACACTTTCGATCTCCCAATCAACAAGATGTCCTTTTTTTTATCTTCTTTGGCTTTTCTTCTTCACGAAAAATCACATAAATATGCCGAGCCGACAGAGTACAAAATCGATGAAAAATTCATATATATGTTGTCCGACAGTTAAAACCAGCCTAGCCTTTCTAGGTAGTTTTAATAATTATGCCTTAATAGTATGGTTCTTTTCTCTTCCTATATCATGACTTTTTTTTTTGTCAGCAAGCATCATTTTTCATTAATGTAAACTATGATATACATCATTACATAGTAGGATTGCTAGTGGTGGAGGGGAAACAGAAACCCATCCCCAAATACATGTTCCAGTACAAGCTTCTTTGGCTACATAATCAGCCACTTTGTTTGCTTTTCGATTAACTTTACAGAAAACAATATGTTGGAATTTAGATGTATGAGTTAAAATCTACTTCACTGTTGTTTCTATACTTCATGGTATTGATCCTCCTGCTTGTGAATCCATCTCTATGGATACATATTTGTATCCCCTAACTATTACCAGTGTGATGGACTCTTTGACAGCTTCTGCTGCTGTCAAAACCGAAGTAGAGTTACTTCTTTTTGCCACAACCTCAATCATAGTGCCAATATGATTCCCTATGTCGTGACATTATCTCATGTAATTGAAAGAAGATAATACAACCGTTCAAAAAAAAAAAAAAAAAGAAGATGATACAGAGAAACTTACACGATCCTATAATTTCTCTACAGTGCAAATTAAAGTTTCAAAATCCGAATATACCTTGTACTTAACAATTATATTCTATTCTAACTACCCCTCACTAGGGGAAAATCTGGTTGACTTGATTTTTGAGCAATAAGTACTACGTGTGGACACGAGACTAATTAAGGTACATAAGATTCAAAGGAAGCCTATAGCATAGGATCCCACTTGTTCCAATGCATGCATCACCCTACCTCCCTAGCAGCACACATGTCCTTAGCTAGATCTACAAAAAAAATTAAACCAAAAAATTAACTCTACCCTTTTGGAATTTTGGACCGTGGACTCTAACTAATACTAGTAACCACAACCCATGAAGAATTTTTAGTTTTCAACCTCTTTTTTTTTTGTCAAGAATGCAGCAATTTGTGACAAAAATCGATATCATCTGAAAATAAATTTAATTTTTTTAATCTTTTGAATCTAAATAATTTATGTCATTTTATTTGAACATTAATAAAAAATTTATTAAAATGTAGATTTGACCATGCAAACACTATATCTATCATATCAAAATATGTTCATAATTTCTTTTTTTTTGTTTTGTTATAATGTTTTCGGGGATCCTAAATTCTCTTTTAAAAAGAAAAGGTGCTGAATATAGGGCCTGTCCCACACCTCTCTAACTTTGTGACTAATTATCAACTTTAATTTTTCTATCATATATTCGTGCTCATTTGAAATGTATCAAACTCTTGTTGGCACGAGCTTCATTTATTGTAAGAATGGACATAAAGGTGCAAAACTGTGGTTGTAGAATCCCATATACCCTTACTGCGAACTTATTTCTGCAGTATCATATAATTTCTAAATAACATCGTTTTCTTCTTTATTTTTCCCTTTCGCTGTTCCATAAGCAATAATGCTTTTACCTACTACGTAGGGCATGTCTATTCACAAGGATATCAATCACACATCTCCTTCTACGAAAATTGAATTTAAAAAAAAAAGGTTAGTAGAGAATGATGCAAAAATCTTCTTTCTTTTCTTTTCGTTGCATTCACAAGCAAATTGCATGCACAAAAAGAAACTGCAAAAATTGTGGGCCTCTAAATATTCGGTTGCAAGGAGAGCTTAACCTTTTTCTTTCTTTCTCTTAATTTGAACCGATTATCTTACATTTCTAGTCCACTCTCAAGTCCCAATCAAATATTACGTCATTCTACTACCGCTCACAATTATATATGGGTACAAAATTATTTACTTTCAAAATAAATGTTATTCACAGTTACATATATATAACTTTTGCACTTCTCATTATTCTACATGCATGGTCATTTTTCTTCTCTTTTTCTTTTCAAATCAACGAATCCTCAAGTTGGCTAGGTCAAAGGAACCGATATTCTCACCCATTTTTTCCCCAAATTTCAACATGATTAGTCGTCGACCGAGTGAAAGGAACTTAATTGTGTTTTGATTTTTGTTTTTTAATAAAACGAGAGACATGATTCATGTATATAAATCAACTGCACATAGGATAGGAGGGAACACACCAGCTGCAAGCATACACATGAGGACGAGACATTAACTTGTGTTGATTTATTTCGTTAGGATGCCATGCATGAATGTTCGTTGCATTTAACATTGTAAAACAAAAAAAAAAATGGTAAAGAGGGAGGATAATTTTAAAGCTTAACCTTTTATTGCAACAATGTTACTGACATTGTGACTCTCATAACATTTTTTTTTTATTAACAAAAGTAACATATATCATAACCACCTATATTATTATAGTGAAATTTAAATGGTTAAAACACCTATTTCAACGCAAAAATTTAAGTGTGAAGTTTAAAGGATAATTTCATACTCTTAACATAAACATTACTACTAACTTTTAGCATACTTTTTGTAGTGGCAACATATGTTAATAAGAAATTTTATAAAAAAAATTAATAAGAGCTTTGTATCCTTATCATTGTAAGTATTTTAACCTAGTTGCAATTAAATATTCTGATTTCGATATTGTTTTCTTCTTTTTTTGGATGAAGATATTGTTTTCTTAAGATCCAAAAAAAGTAGTGCTTAGCTTTGGCCTGTGTTTTGGCCTTTTGGGTCACGCTTTTGTATATTTTTGACCTTATTGATTGGCGTACGGACTTATCACGGAATCAGCTGACATCAAGTCAAACTAGGACCGCAATGTTATGCATCATCGACATCCAAATTATATTATAAGTTAAGATTAGTGAATTCAAAAAAAAAAAAATAATATATATTGAAAGATTAGGCTAAATTACCAAAGGGTAACACTTAGTCACACACTGACAAAACTGTCTTAATCTACTAGATTAGCAAAAGATGGTCGGGTTAGCACGATAGAATTATTTTTTTGATCCGTCTGTCACAAAGAGGTATCTCGAATATTACTGTCAAATTAGTATAAAGTTAATTAGTCTTACACGATTTACAATATTAATTGTATGATTTGTATCTTCATTTACAAAGTTTAGTCAATGTTTTAGAAGAACTAGTTACAGTAATACATCAAGTGTTTTTTTAAATCTAAATAGTATTTCAAGTTTTTCCACAAGAAAAATGTTTTGAAACAAGACTTGAAAAGTATTACCAAATACTTGGGAAATTTTTCAAGCAGGCATACAGTAAAACCTAAATTATTTAGAGATATGAATTATATAGTAAAAATAATAGTCATTATTATCACAATTTATCTACATTTTTGCACACCACTGTTCAAACCTGACAAGTAACAACCCAAAGGTTATTCATTTATTTTCTTTAGAAATTTCTCTTAATTAGTAGTTTTTGATAAAGAAAACAGTCCAATCATATATGGTACAGTTTTGTTATACAGGCAAGAAAAGAAAGCTTGTCTCTGGGCTTGTCACCACCTAACATTAGTTAATTATCAATACAATATTAATCAATTCCATGTTACTCTTCCATTAGTTCTCTTATCCAGACCAACTTTACAATTGGATATTTGTAGACCAGACAAATTACATGTGACGCATCAATTATATGAGTCTGATCCAGGTAATGTTGTTCTTTCTCCTGCCCATCTATCTATGATTTTCAAATACATTTATCAGCGGGTGTAACAGCATTAAGCAACTCTACAATTTGCGTCATACTGTGGAAAAACTAAATTGTAGATGAATTTTTAAGTGCAAAAAGAAAAACTTAAGGAGTTTGTGTTTAAGGAGTTTGTGTCCCTAAACACCAAGTGGGATTTGAAATGCAATTTATTTTTTGAAACCAATATATATATGCCATTAAAAAATAAAAAAGAAACAGTGTGCCAGATATGAATTCTTTTACTATGTAATCATTGCCATTTTCACATATGATATGCTTGTTGGAATCAAAATTATTACATGAAAAATCGTTGTTACTCTGACAAGAATTCAAGTACCTTCCACTAGATAATGTTTTTTGAGAATTACAGCATAAAATTTGGATGGGACAATATAGTATGTATTCAGTTCATCTTGGTGCTCTACTCCAATCCTGATTTCATGGTTTGGTTGATTTTGGAAGTTAAGAATCTCACTTTTCCAGATTTCATCAACTTCCCCCAAATTTCAGGAGAGTGATTTCTATGTTGGACTATAGAAAAGTTACATTCTTGGGTTCTATGATTATGTTATTTTATTATATTACTACATGTGGATTTTTCTATGGTGCTCCATGAGTATGATATTCACACGATTATGTCCATTGGATATGGTTGGTTAAATGATAACCGTTAGATATGGTAATTTTATAATAACATTATTTTTTATATTTTTCTTTTTCTTTTAATTATATAAAAAAATATTTTAGATAGGAACTCATCCAAGGAGGTAAGATCCCAAATATTATGATAGCCGTTATATTAGTAACTCTTACTCTTCTTAATAAGAGGTCGACTTAATAACTTTATAGGTCAACCTAGTAATTTTATAAGTATATATTTTATTTTGGATATCGATTTAATAAGAGGTCTATCTATTAACTTATAAGTTAATCTATCAATATTCATATTAAAGTTGACCAGTTAAATAGTGATATGTTAACCTGTTAATAGGTAAGGTCTTTGTAAATACAAGACAAATTTCCTGTCGTCCTCCTTAAAATAAGTTTTTGCCACCTAATAAGTCCACCTAGGAATTTTATAGATAATCATTCAGAAAATTGATAGCTCGACCTGTGAATTTGACAG
Organism: Turnera subulata; assembly: GCA_028386065.3. Taxonomy (NCBI): domain Eukaryota; kingdom Viridiplantae; phylum Streptophyta; class Magnoliopsida; order Malpighiales; family Passifloraceae; genus Turnera; species Turnera subulata. The sequence continues at coordinate 496,772 of JAKUCV010005449.1, forward strand.
GTCAACCTGTACGCAATAAAAAAAATTATATTTGCTAGCTAATAGGTTGATATCAATTTTAACGTATTGATCTATTAATAATTATTCAGTAGTTGATAGGTCGACCCTAAAATAAATAGGTCTACCCCAACTAGTACCAATTTTCAACTAAAATGGAAATAAAGATATTCTTAACTAAGGAAAGTATTATAAACTTAAATTTTTATTTAAAATGGAAATAAAAATATTCTTAACTAAGGAAAATATTTATTAATATTTAAGTTCTTCAAATTAATATTATATAAAATATAATTAATAAAAAATAATTATGGTGAGTACCATACTCATAGATATGAGCACCATAGAATGACCCTACTTACATGTTTATCCTAAGCTTTTTTATGCTAACAAATAAAAAAAAACAAAAAATTCTTTTTTAGTCAAACATAAGAACAATACTTTCTAAAGGAATCACTCTCTCAACTTCTCCCAAAAGTGATTTAAAAAAGAAAGTTAGATTCTTAATACCAAACAACCCTCAAAAATTTATTTGAAGTCAAGTGGAGGAGATTTACAATGAGTCTAATAAACTTATCGCTACATAATACCAATTAATTAGTGTCATCCGCAATGGCAAAAGTTGAGATATAAAGGTTTAATATACACAGTAATTGGCCTAAGTTGCAGGCCCCCTTTTCTTTTTCTATTTTGAGCAAGCAATTAAGTTGCTGGCCATTTATTTTTCTTATTTTGACCAGCAATTAAGTTGCAGGCTTGCTGCTAGCTGATAATTAAAGATGGACGATTCTTTCTGATCTCTAGAGTATGCTTCCCCCAATAGGGTACGCAACAGAGACATATGGCAAAAAGCTCGTCATTAATCCTTTTAAAAGATAAAATGAAGCATTGGGTGTTTCATGTCAATTTCATGACTACTCTCTCTTATAGAATCAAAACTCTTCAATGCCCATTTGTTCAAAATATAAAGAATAACTCTTCAATAGCAACCTTATGTTGATCTAAGTCTAAAAAATCTCCATTTACAGACTCGCCCACCATAACCCTTATGAGCTATCCGGAATAAAGTATCTAAATTAAATTCGGATTAATCGGGACAAAGGTCTGGATAGGAACCAAAACAAATAAATTAGTCCAGAAACCGCTCAAAATGCTTGATGGACATTCAAAAAATAATAAAACTCTTCAATGCCCCACTAGGACAACCGTAGTTGTCTAACAAGTGTTTTATGCTGAATAAGACCTTACACGAGTCTTGATGAGGCAATTGTCTATATATTACATGTTCATGGATGGACATGTGAAGCTGAATCCCATATATTGGTGAGGGTGTATATATGCAATGTGGCCTTACCTTCATTTTCTGGATGACACGTACCAACGAACGAGTTCTATCTAATCTAGTTCGTTTTGTTGGCTAGCTTATGGACATGCAACCTTGCTTGCAATGTGCACATGTTTATGCATATGAGAGACAAGTACATACCGTAATGTTTGGTTTTTGCCTTTTGTCTAGCAGGTATCAGTGTCAAATATTGCACGCACCATTCTAGACCATAGCTTAACTTATTAAGACAAGTACAAAGGCCAAAGGGGCCTTGTTTTGGGTTCTAACGAGAGTCTCACAAAACATGAGACCTTCTATTATTGTTGTGGTTTTTTTTTTTTTTTTTTTGAGTTCTTCACAATAAGACACAGATTTCTCATGAGAAACCTAACAGATGAAATTGAGCCCACATGCAATAACCTATTTTTTTATTACAAAAATAAAACTTTTTTGAACTGTATATTAAAAGTAAAAGTAGCCCTGGTTACAATGATAATACTTATGTTTCCGAAAATAAAAAAGATTAAGATAGTTTGAGGATTGGGAATTGTGAATAATTTCTAAAATTATGGTGTACCACCAAATACTTATGCAGATTTTGTAAACCTGTAGGAATTATTAAATGAAGATGAATAAGGGGCTCCAAGTTTTCGAGGTATATAAGCAACTGCTAATCCTATTCATGTCGGTTGTCATTTGAAGTATTAGTTCTTTCTCTTATCTGTTTTGATCAAATTTCAAGTCTTAGTTTAAGAAAGTCCATATACCTATCCCTCCTCATCAATTTATCTGGTACAAGAAACCTGCAAATGATCATATATAAACTTACTTGCTTTCAAGAAAAATAACTACTGGATTTTCTCTTCCCCTCTGTCAGTGCAAATATTGATTTCGATTTTAATTGCTCAGTCTTCCAATTACAAACTGAAGATAATTTTTCTTTTCTGCTACAAACTAAAGATAATTTCATCTATTTTTTTTTGGTAAAACAGATAATTGCATCTATTTAATTAATAATTCATGGGATTATAGAATTATTAGCTTCAAGATCTATGTAATGTGAGTAGAGGTGGGGTGCGATTCATACATCAGAGCACTTATTATACTAAATGAAACATAAAAGAAAAATAAAAGTAGATGCCTGAAAGGCTATTTGTCCAAATTACTGAAGAGGCCGGAGGCTGGCATTGGCAACAATCGAGATTGAATATATGATGTTATTATTATTGTAGGCCGGCACTGATGATAACATGTATCAACTGTTAAATTCCATCTTATTTTAAAAACACAAATCTCTGTTTCAAATGGTTATAGTAATTGACAAAAATAAAGCATACACATTATATTTCCTACAATCCTTTTCAGTTATACTAAATATTTCCCTTCAATATCCGGAAATGAAAGTTAGCAGAAGCACGTGGATATATATTCTAATTCAACGTAGGATTAATATTATCATTATATTACCACCGGGGTGGTGGCCCAGTGGTAAAGTCTTTAGCCTGCCATCTTTAGGACTCGGGTTTGAGTCTTGGCGCTTCTAGTCAAGCCCCATTATAGTGTGATGTGGCCGAATATGGCCTTGCACACTGTGGGGTGGTGGCCGTTGAGCCCGGAGTCTCCCCGACATTATGACGCGTAGTAGGCGAGGGTGTCCACTGGTGTCCCGGTGGGCGGTCTCTCCTATGAGGAGGGTCTAATGCCAGGATGTAACCGGTATTGACAGGGGCCTGGACTGACGGGGCGATGATGACACCACTGATGCCTTTTTCTCTTCCCAAAAAAAAATATTATCATTATATTATTAGTAAAAATGCTATTTCTAGTATAAATATTAATATTATTCTAAAATAATAATAAAAAAACATATCTTGTAATGATCTACTGTGGCCCCTTCAAAATTATGGCCAGCTGATTAGGAGAGTAAGAGGAAATTTTCCCCACCTTCCCTACCAGGTAATTAGAACTCTTTTTTTTTTGAGAGCAAGGTATTTTTTTTTAACGGAGAGAGAGCAAGGTAATTAGAACTTAAATAAGTTACAGTTCTAATTAAATTGACATTTTCTTTATCTGTCAGTTCATAAAGTTATTTTGTGATTGAATCTTTACGTGTGTTTCTAAAGTTCTGTAGTCTTATCTATTTAATTAAGTTGACATATAGCATGGCAAGAAATGTCATGAAACAAATATTAGTTTACTGGAACAAATCAATACTAAGTAGAAATGTCATAAAACAAATACTAGTTTGCCTGAATAGTTGGACATATAAATGCTAAAGTATTTATGATCTCAAGGAACGTAAGAGTACGCCTTTTGCAATTACTTTTCTTTCTGGAACTATTTTTGTTCAGATACTTCCTATTATACGTATAATCTTGGATCCACATGGATGCATACTGAGACGTAATTATCCATTCATGAAAGTCTTAATTTTGTTAGCAATTTAACGATGCCTGACAGTAAAATAAATAATGAAAAATGATGAAACATTCTACCATCAGTATTTTTCTCTTAAAAGAAAGAAAATATTGTTTTGTGTAGCTGACAACACAAGTAGAAGTAGCTAACAATTTTGTAAATCACGAAAAAATAGTTAACAATTAGGTTTGAGTGACAAAAATTCTATGTAGCAACAACTGGTAACACCATGTTAAAAAAGAAAAAACAGTAATTAACACACAATAAAATTTATTAATATGCAGAATATTCAAAGATAAAGAGTTGGTAAGCTGACTATTAGGGAAGGTAGGTCCCATTTTTCAAACCCAAAAATAATTAGGTCTCATTTTTTTTCACAACTTAATTTAGGTCCCATTTTTTTCACAGTTAAAATTTTCTCTCTCTTTTTTTTCACAAGTTTTTTTGCAGGCCAATTCAAAGCTTTTTCAAAGAGGAGTAGAGATTTAGCATCAAAAAAAAAAAGAGGAGTAGAGATTAGACTAGTGGACCCAGTTCTCTCTCTTTCTCTTCATGTGTTTTGTTCCTTTTTTTTTTTCAATTTTTTGTTTCTCTAATGGTGTGGTTGGTTGGTTTGTTTCTGTTCTGTACAATACATAATGCATCCTTCCTCTCTTGAAATGTGGCACACAGTTGCCAAAGAAACCTGTGTCTTTTTTAACTCTTCTCTTCCCCTCTCTCTCTCTCTATACCTCTCTCTGTCTCATGTGATTAATAATTGACCACTTCTCATCTTCCTCCATGGAGGTTACAGGGAAGTAGTAATATTTTTTTAATGTCCTCGCCAGTTATATCCTCTGTGTCTCATTTCTCCCACACTTGAGCCAAAGACACAGGGGAGAAAGAAAGACACACACAACAAAGAAAAACACTAAAAGCTGAAATCTTTGAAACAAACCCACAACCACAAAGGAGGAGAAGAAGCATAAAAAAGTTGGTGGTGTATCTTAAAAGTCCTTTTTTTCTTTTTTTCCTTGGAGAATGAATGGTCTCTCACTTCTTGAAACTGATTGTTCCGATTCTGAGTTTGTTGAAGTTGATCCAACTGGCAGATATGGCAGAGTAATACACCTCTTCTCCCTCCCTCTCTCTCATCTCTTTCTGTGTTTTTTTTTTTTTAAGGTTTTGGTCTGATGATATATTGCGTGTCTTTCATATTGGTTTGTGCAGTACAATGAAATCCTCGGCAAAGGAGCTTCAAAGACAGTGTATGAATTGAAAGTTCTTGCCTTTCATTGGTCTGCTTGGACCCCACTTCAGTTTTCCATGTTTTTGTGTTTTCATAGTTCTCCTGCTGGGATTTGATCCATGCCCATTTGATATTTTGTGCAAAATTTGGAGCCTTTTGTGTTCATTTTTATGAGTTTTCTCAAAAGGGTGTTGCTTGATTGATTCGTAAGCTGCTGTGTGGTGGATTGATGCAGTTATAGAGCATTTGATGAGTATGAAGGGATTGAGGTGGCGTGGAACCAGGTCAAGCTCTATGATTTCCTACAAAGCCCTGAAGATCTTGAAAGACTCTACTGCGAGATTCACCTCCTTAAGACCCTGAAGCATAAGAACATAATGAAGTTCTACACTTCTTGGGTTGATACTGCTAATAGGAACATCAACTTTGTCACTGAGATGTTCACTTCTGGGACTTTGAGGCAGTAAGAATTGTCAAAATCTAATGATTTCATGATCCATTATTTGCTTTTTTGTTGGTTTTGCTTTGTGGGTCTTCCACATTATTATCATTTTTATACTGGGTTCTCTCTTCTGATTCGTTTTGTCCTTTTTTATACCTTTTCCTAGGTATAGGCTAAAGCACAAGAGAGTTAATATAAGAGCGGTGAAGCATTGGTGTAGGCAGATCTTAAGAGGGCTTCTCTATTTGCATAGCCATGATCCTCCTGTGATCCATAGAGATCTCAAGTGTGATAACATATTTGTCAATGGGAACCAAGGGGAAGTGAAGATTGGAGATCTTGGTCTTGCTGCAATCCTTCGGAAATCACATGCTGCTCACTGTGTTGGTAGGCTTAACCAGTTCTGGTCATATGAAATCTTTTTTATTTACGCCATTAAAACTAGAGCTGCAACAGCAGTTTCCTCCTTAAAACTGGAATCTTCTGTTTCTGAACAGGTTACTTATGTGTTTTGTTTTGGAAATTATTTCTTCCAGGCACTCCAGAGTTTATGGCTCCTGAAGTTTATGAAGAGGCGTACAACGAATTGGTTGATATTTATTCTTTTGGGATGTGCATTTTGGAAATGGTCACTTTTGAATATCCATATAGTGAGTGCACTCATCCTGCACAAATCTACAAGAAAGTTATCTCTGTAAGCTCCTTCTCTCACTCTCCCTCTTCTCTCTCTCGTGTCATATTCCACTAACCTGCTATTTTTCTCTAGGGGAAGAAGCCAAATGCTTTATACAAAGTGAAGGACCCTGAAGTAAGACAATTTGTGGAGAAATGTTTGGCAACGGTGTCACTTAGGCTCTCTGCTAGGGAGCTTTTGAATGACCCTTTTCTTCAGATTAATGACTGTGAATCTGATTTGAGGCCATTGGATTATTATGGAGATGTTGATGGCATTGGTCCCATCATAAATCTACCATATCTTGAACTCCATGACAATTCTGGCCCGTATTCTAATGAATACTCAAACGGCTACAGCTTTGATACTCAAAATGAATGGGGATATCATCCAGCCGAGATTGAATCAACTGGCATTGAACTCTTTGAATACCATGATGATGAACATTCTGCAAATCTTGATATAAGTATAAAAGGGAAAAGGGGGGATGATGGTGGTATCTTTTTACGACTCCGAATTGCAGATAAAGAAGGTTACAAATTTTCTCGTCTTTGCTTCTATTTATCATTTCCTCTAATGACTAACTTTCCATGTTTTCCTGTCATATAGTGAATCCTAAAACCTGTACCTTCTTTAATCTCCCTTCATAACCTGTTCTGTTTTTCTACAGGTCGTATCCGCAACATATACTTCCCTTTTGATATTGACGTAGATACAGCCTTTAGTGTGGCAACTGAAATGGTGGCAGAGCTAGATATTACCGACCAGGATGTCACTAAAATTGCAGATATGATTGATGGAGAGATTGCATCATTGGTACCCGCATGGCGGCCCGGTCCAGGGATAGAGGAAACACCCCGCTTTGCAAATCAGACTATCTGTCACAACTGTGCTTCCACACGCACGTCAAATGGTTCACTTATGGAGTTTCTGTCAAATAATCATTGTTGTAGACATGGATGTGGATCAATGCATGGCCGCTTTGAAGAGATCACATTCCAAGCTGACAACACTGAGCATCATTTAACAGAAAGCCATGACATTTGGGATCAACAAGAAAGCCGTGATCTTACTCCTGTGGGATCTGGAAGAAGTCATTCTGATGAAGAATATGAAAAGTATGACCATTCCATCTCTGCAAATGATGAAGCGGAGATAAACGTTGAAAACAAAATCCAACCAAGAGCAAGGCAGCCAACTCGAGAGCTAACAGCTTCAGGTTCCTTCCGCAACATCACTTCAGTGTGCAATGACCTTCCAGACAGCAATGAGAATGAAATCCAGCAAGAATTAAGGTGGCTCAAAGCAAAGCACCAGTTAGAATTGAGGAAACTTAGAGATCAGCAGTTAGGGCTTGTATCAAATTCTGCAGTTTCGAGCCATGGAGAACAGGAAAGGACCTCAGAGTTGAATTCATCACAAGAAAACAGCATTGAAGGACTATCAGCGAAAGACAGGATGGAAGATTTCCTGAAATCTTTGGTCCATGAGAAGTATTCTAGTTTCCATTTTCATGGTCATGATAAGGAGTCAGGAAATGGCACGGCAATGAAGGAATCCCCAAGAGCCGAGGCTATCAGCACTTCCAAGAACTTATACTCAGGATCATTGTTTCCACACTCTCTTTACAGGAGCACATCTCTTCCAGTTGATGCTATTGATGTATAGAATCTGTTAACGGCATTTCATTCTTTTATAGGCTGAGATATATGCACATTATAGAGGAATTATAATTACGAAACAAGGTTTTTGGCGAGCCATACAAAATCCACCCATTGTGCACTTGAGCTCTGCTACTAAAAATATCCATTGTCACACAAGCAGAGCAAAAGAGCAAAGAAGGAATGCCAGCTTAGTGAAGAGAGCTAGACCATACCATCCGCATATTATTAAGGAAAGATGTATTAATAGCAATTTAAGATGCAAAAGAGCAAATCAACATCAAATTGATGTTGCAGTTAAGAGGGTCCTTGTTACATTGATGTCACTCATCTTAACATAAGCTCGCTTCAATTACCACACCACATGATTCTGGGCACGAAGTTAGGTGTTTTTTTTCCTACTTTTGCCTGTATACATCAGGAATTTCCAATGTGAATACGTTCTAAGAAAGGGAGGAAGTGACATGGACAAAACCAAGAATCAACGTACATTGCACATGTACATTTGAACGAACTACCAGGATGAAATGCAATCATTGACGCCTGTAGGACCTCCAACGTGTAATGACATATATGATTGAATTGGAGAGTCCATGTGCATCTCCTATCTACTTTACCTTTAGGATATCAAAGGACCAGGCTAGAGCAAAATCTTAAATTGCCAGTTTCATTAGACACATCATTGTTTTGTAGTAGCAGTAGTAGCATATGCAAAGTGAATTATTTTGGTGTGTCAGCTCTAGCTGGCCAATAGGGGGTATTTTTAAGTGAACTTTTTTTAGGGCAGCAAGTTGTAGAAGCCCCCCCATACTTTATTGGCAATCATATAGAGATAGTCCAAAGAGGAATTAAATGGTATGGCCTGAATCTATGGTCCACAAAGGCAATAAACCATGCCATGCCATTGATGCTGATCTAGTTTAACAACATGGGTCACACCACATCACACCATTATGGTTCCATGCATGATTATGGTGTTATGGTCCACAGATTGACCCCATTTAGGCTGACTTGAGGTGGGTTTTCTTTTATTTCTTTAAAATTGTTAATTGATCATCCACCAAATGATCCCCAACTTTATAAGATTGCCCTTGTACAAAACCTGTACTCTCTGTGTACTGGCATCCATTCAGCAGAAAAATCAAAGCATGTCATTATCATACAATTGTTAATACTAGAAAAAACGTAGTGGGGTTTGTTTGAGTGGTATTTCGCTCATTGGAAACTTCTACTACCTCAAGGTGATACAAGTAATATTTTTGCATGGGTATAAATAATTTATATTTTTTGGAGAAAAAAAAAGGGCAGTAGCTACTAATCTATAGCTAAACCGCGTATCGTAGTTCTGGAATTTGACCAACTGACTATAACGGTGACTGGTATGGAATATCAAAGGAGAAAAAAAAAAAAAACATTTAAGTCATTGAAAGACTATTGTGCAAGTTGAACTATTAGCACTCTTTTTTCCTTTTTCTTTCTAGATGTTATTCCACCAATTCTTTTAACTGGCATTCTAGAAGTTTTAGTTTGTTGAAAATAATTGTCTCTTTCTAATTAATATGTGAGAGGAAACATTTAATAAATAATTTTGTCCAAAAAAATATAATTTGGTCAATTGGTATTGTTATTTCTATAATCTAAGTTACTTAATAATTTTTTATATGGTTTATACGAGAAAACCTTAAAATACAGCTAAAAAAACGAGGGAGTTTACTTTGGATCATCTAGGAAAATAGTAGCTTTCATAGTAAAGAGTTTTCTTTCTAACCTTTTTCGGGGATAAACATCCAATTCCAAACAAAGAGAAGAACCACTTGGCTGATATTTAACAAGACAAGACTTACCATGCCAGAAACGCATGCATCATTGTTAAGAGGTGATTGTGGGAAAAATGGATCTTAATTAGATAAGTCATAGAAACTAAATGTTACCATGAAGCTAATGCATGGCACCAACGCAATTGCATGGATAATGTTGAGAATGGAGTTGTTAAGAAGCCAAGTAAAAGAGGCCTACTTTGAAGTGATTGAGAGATAAGTGTTCCTGTTTTCTCACGTTAATAATATGATGATGATGGTGGTGAGGAGTTTAGATTGCTTTTTTAATCAATTTTGTTTTGACAACCAGCAAAAGTGGAAGGAGGTGTGGAGACATAAGAATCTTTATAAAAGTGATTTCCTTTATCAAAAAGAAAGTAGTGATTTATAGCACAACTACATAAGCATATTCCCCATGCACACAACTTTTTTTCCAGAAAGGATGGATTGATAGATAACCATAAAAAACCATCAATATGTCAAACAACCAAAGGATGAACGCAAATTTTCAACATTTTTCATACAAATGAAGATCTACCCATGTCTTTTTCCCAATATATCATTCTTAAAAACTCGATACACAATTAGCAAAAGCAATTTGGATGGCTAGGATTGGCGGTACTGGGGAACCACCGGAAGATATTTCTAGCTCCCAGTTAGGCATCTTCAACTTGAAAACAAAAGAGCACTTAGAAAATGAGAGCAAAAAAGTAACTAGATGCCTAATTTTACAATCAATAATAATTTGATAATTCCTACAAGGGTATCCATATAAATATTGCAAAGATTCAGCAAAACACTTCGTATAACCGGAGATAGAAGATATTTACTTAAGCAAAGGGTCAAAAACTTTATAATGGGCTGTTTTAAAGAATGTGGCCTTGCCTAAGCTTAAATGGTAACTATAACCTTTCTGATCAACCGGGGGCAATTGAACTAGGGACGCATTTCTGTTCGAATGCAAGAGTATTTTGCCCCTGACTCTTAGAACTCTGCCTAAAGTAGCAACCAAATAACTACTACAACACAATAGGAATGGACCATCATAATTCCACCACCATTGACCACATCTCCAATCCAACAAAGTAAAACAAAAAAAACTAACAGGGATGTTATCCCTAACTATCCCATCACTAAAGAAAGTGGCGCATTTTAGGTTTAAGTCCACCTCCGATTAATGATAAGGACAACAATTTGCAAAAGTTTAAAACAGCCTACAATCAGATTCTTGTCACGTAACTTTCTGCATAGAATGATCCAATGAATCACTCTAGTAGTAACACGTTGAGCCTTTCTATATAGACGCTATAGAAACCAGAAATATCTAGACTGTTAGGTTCGATAAAATAACAATGATACAAACAAAAGAGTAAAATGGATGTGGAGCCACTGCCTCCAATATGATTTGAAGTTGTAGGAACCTAACAAATAGTATCTTCTATAACTAGAATTTCTCTCCTCTAACTTAGATAATGATGCAAGTGAAAGATGAATTAACGAAATATATAAAAGGTTATAAAATTATATGCACTTGGATTCATCTACAGAAAAGCAAGAGCATAAACTTGAAGTTACAAGTAGTACTATTTACCTAAAAGACGCAAGAGTATTGAAAACAATACAAGAGTTGAGTTCTTGGCGCATTTGCCTAGTGGCACCAGCTAGTTAGGAAGGGGCACCTTAGCGCCATATCTCCCTTTCTTGAACCAGAAAGAAAAAGGGCTAAATCTCTCATTTCTAGTAACAAAGAAAGTCAAAACCCTAAGGCTATATTGCACCGTCTATATATATAATGGTTGCCTACTTTTGAAATTCATGGCACTCAAAGTAGAGGACGAAACAACAAGTGTCTCACTGGCAAGTGAAGGACCATGAGATCAAGCATAATCCGACAGGAAAGATTTTGAGTTATCTATAATCTTCTGTTGTACTCTTCTGATGAACACAATTAGATAGGCACACAGAGGGATGAAACCAGCTAAGCAAATAGCTGAGAAGGCAATTGATGCTTCAATGTACTGTATGATAGGAAACAAATGTAACTGGACTTAATAATTATCAGTGTGTGAATGAAGTGACGGAAGCCACACTCACATAAATTACTGAGAAAGAACCACTACAAATACAAGCAAAAGAAAACAGAGTGGAAACAATGTTGAAATAAGTTTGTGAGACAAAATATATTTGCAAAGGCACTCTGAGTTGGGCTAACCCAATTAAATTAAACCAATTTCCACAGTCAGTTGGCCACTAAATCATGACTATATGCATTCGATGTAAAACTGCGACCAATAAAATTAAAAAAATTCAACCACATGTACAAATTGGATCTTCCTTTGTGTTGTGCAAACATATAGATCACGCAAGCTGCTACAGCTGAAGCTGGGATAAGGAAGAGGGGTTTACACAACATATCTCCGTACAATATCAGTAATTTCAGCAATAACTTGAGTACACTTTATGAGTTCGTATTCTTGTTATATACAAACGACCCCTAATGTCAAAAAAGTCGTTGATTTCATACCTTCTGCGACAAAATACAAGTTACTGTTACAAACTTTTATAGGGCTCTCAAAAGGGGGTAGTCTTCAAGCAGTTCTCGCTCTGACAATGAATCGTTTTCATTCTGAGGGGTCCATAACACCTCAACTGCCTGCAAGATGATCAAAGAGATATAAGTAGTGAAGTTTACTTGTTATCTACTATCAGAAGTCATAATTAAAAGAATACATCCATCGCTACCAGTATTTTGCTGGATGGAATGGAGCCAAGCTTTTGTAAGGCAGACTTTAAGTCTCCACCACTGTTGATGGTGGGTAGTTTATGTACTCCTTCAGCAGCCACCAAGATTGTTATCTAGTACATGGAAAATTATCAGGACACTGGAATCAAAAAAAATATAGAAGTGACAGCAAGTCAAATTTCTAGTTGCTCATGAAATTCAAACTGCAAAATCAGGCAACAACGCGAAGGACAACATTCAGTACCAAGACAAAGAAAAAATAAAATTAAAGCAGTTCCATCTACGGGTTGGGCTTAGGAAAAAGTAGAGAAGAAAACCTCATAGGAGAGGTAAAACAGAGAGAGAGCTCTTGTCCCATGGGAACATGAAGAAATAGTTTAAAAACAAAATAATACCAACTATATAGCCACATTCCTCTCAAGGAATTAAAGCTTGGATGATAAGAAGCTCGGTTTTATGGAGTTCCAGAAGTTTTAAAATACAGTAAATAATTGTTGTTGTCCAACAATTGAGCACTGCAATACAAGAGGGGTACTTTCACTCAATGGTCTGCCATGATCTACACATCAACACTAAGCTACCCTATTTCTTCCAATCTACGCGAATTCCTTTACTCTTATCCTTCTCCGATTACAAGAGCAAATCATATGCATTAAGGAAATAATGCAATTCTATTTGAAGCATAAACAATCAGGGCGGAATTAATTGCATAGCCTACAGTATTAGGCTAGTTCCTAGAATTTCACTGCTTAAGGACATGAGACCTTACCACAATATACTCATTGCTAAATCCATTAGCCCTCTGGCTTGTGGAACTTTGTTTTCTTATGCTGTTCACATTAACAAGTGTCTCTTCATCAAATTTTCCACGCTCTTCAATAGAAAGTTGATTGAAGCGTTTCTCACCATCCTCCAAGCTTCGTTTCACATCCACCTGAGGTGGAAGTTAAAAAGTTCACATTCATATTAGACAATAGTGTGTAATGAGACAAAATTTGTTTCAAAAATACAAAACACTGGATAAAGCCAAAAAAAAAAATGATATGAGAAGGACCAAAGGGAGTGTACTCAATCTAAGTGAACAGACTGGTATAAGAAAGTGACAGCAAAAGGTTCCTTAAATTGGTTCCAAAACTTACAGATGAATAACCCGAGATGCAATAATCAGGATGCCGGAGCAAAGCTAGTGAAGTCTCTGCAATCAAAATAAATATAACATAGTAAAATCAAGCAACATATGACTTTTTAGAAGGTTAAAACAGTTTACTGCCAAGATCGGTAGAAGATTACTTATTAAAAGAAGAGGAAAAGTAATGAAAGAAACCAACTATACTGGCAGGAGCAACCCGACCCAAACCGACAATGATCAGCAAAAAGGACCAAAAGATCCAAATATAATCTTTAGACTTTTGACATAGATGGTTTCAGTGGCGGCTTTCGCAAACCCAAGTTCTATAATCATCTGCTACTGTTTCAGACAATAGTTCTTTTCTACCTGGCTTTTCAAGAGAACTATTTGTGAACAATTAGATGCTAAACCATCCTGAAGGACAATATGGATCCATGAATCTCACCCAAAGTAGGTAAACTGAGATGATTTTTAAGACATAGTATGTCATCTCCTAGAGTTTTGAGGTCTACCCCAGCATTATTCAATGAGTCACACTTACTGGCCCATCTTAACAATAAGGACAAACCAGTATATTCAGCAGTTCACCAAAAATTGCATGACAAATAAAGCCCTGAGCAAAAAAGCACCATATCTTTTATCTAGTCTACACAATGAAGAAATTCAATCACGCAATGAGAAAAAGGAGAAACTAGGACCAACAAGGCAAACGCATAATGCAATAAGTGAAAGTTCTACCTGTCAACACATAGGCTAGGCCCTGTGGGGAGGATGTATCAGCATTTTCTGCAATCCGATTAAGATCTTTTTGAAGAGCCCGCCCCATCCCCAGTAACCCAACCTAGAAATGGAAAACATAAAATAAAATATGTAAGAAAATGCTATCTTCAAATCCACCAAAGTTTGATCCATTCTAAGACACAACTTCGCCAATGGTGGAGATAAACTTCTTGTAATAAGTGAAAACAATCATCATGAACAGGCTCGCTTCTAACTGAATAATGGCTACATGCTACAAGATTCGATAGTACAGCCATCTAGTGCTTTTCGCCCGAAATCTTACGGCCATGTCTTACATGTGTTCAACACCTTCTATTTTTCTGATTCCCCCTAATCTAAGCTTTCATCCATATCCATGCGACCACCTCTATCCACCATATTTTAATATCCAGGGACACCCAATACTATGTACCACATAAAAAAATCCACATATTCCAGAACATGCTCCTCCGGGCGCCACACCTCATTCCAGTGTTCATCTTGTGGATATATCTTTTCAGGATTTTTTACGTCAAGAACCTTAAAGTAACATTGTAAGAATGGTTTATGGAAAATGTTTTCCCTTTCATGAGAAAGGCAATCAGTGCTCTATCACCACTGCTAAAAATGAATGTTAAATTCTTGAAATAGGCACCTTTACTAGCACGCTACATTATATATATATTTTTTTCCTTTATCTCCTAAAGCCGCCTCTTACTAAAACAATCAATAACAAAACAAGACAAATAGTATCTTAGCTGCTGTATCTTATATCCAAACTGGGTAGCCTAGTACATTAAAATCAAAACATTAACACCCAACCAATAATAAGATAAAACACAACCTGCATTTCTCCCCTAATGAATAAGCAAAAGAATTAAGGCAGTAGTACCTGAAGCTTAAGAACAGTGGTTTTCTCAGTAGCAGTGAGCACCCCATCCCCTCTCCTATCTGAAAGAAACCCCGAGACCAGCATAAAAGCAGCGAAACCCGCCAGTATAAAGAACAAGCTCGACCCACCACCCACTCCTACCCCAACCGCGGGCCCCATATACCCACTACCCCCGAACGGCGAAGGAGCATAGTAGGGCGTGGAGTAAGAAAACCCGGAAACAGAATCCCTCGGCACCGAATAACTCCTCGAAGAAGACGAAGATGATCGCGAGGAGAAGGAGCTGCCCCCCATTCTGCCTGCGGAGGCGGCGAATGCGGCGGAATTGAGGTCATACAGGAGCAGAGCACCGATCAGGATTGCGGCCAGGGCCGGCTTTTTGAGATGTTCGATCACTTTTACAAGGGTTTTGCGGATTTCCTGAAATGGGTTGGATGAAAGATTGGAACTTGCGCGGGTGTTCGCGGTTAATTTCAGCGGTGGCGAGTGGTTTGGGGAGGAGAGGCATTTGGTGGATAACCGGAGGGGAGGGTGGGGCAAATTACGGTGAGGGATTGGGCGGAGAGGAGGGAGGGATTTGGTGAGGTGGAGATTGTGTTGCTTCCATTTGAATGGGGTGGATTCAAGCAATGAAGTGATCACTGCCATGTTTGTTTGTTACTGAAGTTTCTTGTGTTTTGGTTTTCTGGGCTTTTGTGTTGGTGTTCTACGGATGGCTTTAGTTAATGATTGTGTTATGGATATTTTGATGGTTATGGGGGGGTATTATGAGATTGTGATTTGTTGTAAGAGGTTGTGGAAAGAAATGGACAGGACTTTGAGTTGGAGGTGCGCTGCGGAGAAGAGGAGGAGATATGTGGCTTTTGAATTTGAGGCTCAGTTTTGCATTTGGGATTTTGGTCGTTTTCATTGGAGAGGAGGGAATGAAGAGGTAGTTATTATCAATTTTTTTATTTTTTTTTTTCCTGAGGGCACGTGACCTCACCCCTACCACGCGACCTGGATACTAATTCATTTAGTATTTTTGTAAAGAAATTCTCATGCCAAGCATGTCGTTTCAAATTTTTGTGCCAATTGAATTTGATTAATGAACAAAGTGTAGAGATAAAACGAAAAAAAGGGTGCGCGTGAAATCCTCTCAATTCTAAAATACTGGTAGATGAGTTTTCTTTTACGCTTTTTGTCAAACAGGTGGCGGTAAGTTGGGATGACTACGGGAGACCCCTCTACTCATGGAGGAGGATAGAGGGGATCCTAAGAGTGATGAGGAATTGCAGTATAGCCATAAGAAGGTTAGATTGGGTGCTCGTTCGATGGGTAAGGGTACTGTTAAGGATTCTTCTCATGGAAACGTTGGTGGATCGGAGGGCCCTAGAAGGAAATCTTCTTATCGGGAACTCTTGCTGGGAGGCTCTATTGCGGATGCTAATATGCAGGACCCTCTGGATGAAGAGGATTATGCTAATGTGCTTTTTGATTCAGATGATGAGTTTGATGATCCAGAATGCCCCTACTCTGCGATTGTCGGCCGCAGAGAAGAAGAGGCTCTATCGCAGGGGTAAGAAAGTGGGGCATAGATTTCTTCAAAATTGTTTGAATACTCTCTGGGCTATGAGGCGTCCTTATACGCTTGTTGCGATGGGCAATGACTTCTTCATTGCCAATTTCGCGTGTGTTGCGGATTATGAGACTATTTTGGCTGGGGGCCCGTGGACAGTGGCTGATCACTACTTGACAGTTCGCCAATGGCATCCTGGCTTTGATCCGTTTGAAGCGTCCATTGATATAGTTGCGGTGTGGATTTGTGTGCCTAACTTTAGGATGGAGTTTTGCGAGAAATCGATTCTGAACCGTATTGGTAATATGATTGGAAGAACTATCAGAGTAGACGGAGCTACTGCCTCGGGTGAGCCAGTTAAGTTTGCAAAACTTTGTGTGGAAGTGGACTTATCTAAGCCTCTTTTGGCGAGTGGAATATGAGGGTCTACATTTGATTTGTTTTGGGTGTGGGCTGTATGGTCATAAGGAGAATGTTTGCCGAATGCAAGTCATAATGAGACTGGTAATGCTGAACCTCAGGAGCAACAACCCTTGAAGCAAACTTTCAGGCCTGGTGCAGCTGCTCCTTATGCCAAACCTGAAGTTTTTTAATCTTGGGGACAATGAATGATCGTCCAGAAGAGGGCTAGAAATAGAAGGAATTGTTAGTAATATATCCAAAAGCCAATCAATGGATGATTGTATGAGTCACGTATATACATTGAGGTTATTCCAATAAATATGATTATGAGATAATCGCTTGCACATATTTATAATCCTAGAATACTTTGTATTCTTATTTACAGGGATCAGCTAATAATAATACCTACCCAACATTATTATTTAATTCTGATCGCATACAACTCTTAATATACTCTATACTTAAGATGTATGCCCATGTTCAATCTCTTGAACACCTGACCTGACTGGGTGTATTCTTGGGATGTACCTTGCAATATACTATCTCATTAGTGGTTCTTTTATATGTATTGTCCTTACACCTGAGATCATCAAGGTTCCCAACATATGAGTCGTATACTTTGATATTATTCCTAGTCATCCGTAACTGGGTGGACTTAAGGGTAATCATTGGGTATATGACAAATGTGTAGTGGGTTTTGATTGATCAAGATGGGATTCGTCCGACCCATATAACAGGTATATTATCAGATGGGCCTCTTGATAGAGTTGAACTGTAAATGCATGGCCATGCTCGGATTATATGATATGGTGATATCATTAGGATCTGTTTTACACAGTTAACTCGGGAATCAAGAAACTAAGATTAAGCATATACGAGATTGACGTTTTCCGTGTCTCGGTTTAATCTTGATAATGGGACGAAAGGACGATGACATGTTCTGAGGCATATAAAATCAGTACTGATCTTGTCGTTCGGGTAGCAATGATGTGTTGCTAGATGCCACTCTTTGCTTGTAATTGTAAAATGAGATTTTACAATTATTGCCGGACGTTACAAGTGCCTACAGGGTCACACACATAGAACCGTTGATTCGAGCAGGTCGTTGAACCATGGTTGGACCGTGGTTGAATGATGCGTGCTTTCCTGCAAGTGCACAGGGTCAATGTAGTACTTATCAAGGTCGTATCCACAGGGACTAGGTGGAATTAATTTTACTTCAATTTCGGACTAACTAGACTGGAGAACGATTAAACAAGGGGTGAATTTGACGAATAATGGTAGAGAAATAAAAGCAAGCAGTAAAATAAATGTAACAAGAATTTAACTGAGGAAGAGATCAGGAATGGTGAATTCTTAGGCATCCAGGGTCCACATGTACCGGTTTTATGCTTGTAAACTGCTCTACAGCCTCAGTCACAGACCGACACTGTGATGAGGCTGTGACTAATGAGATGTCTTGACGGGGCTCCCAACCTAAGGTACTATCAACGGCTTTCGATCTTATTAATAGTTCCCTAAGCTTCCATCTACCCCTCATCACTAGAGTAGACGTCCACCTAGGGATTAAGCTCGGTGTTGGTGCAGGTTCCCACAGTGTCTCCTTACCTTCTTTCGAATGCTTAAGGAGTAAAGGTTGACTATTGTAGGTCTAGCACTCCTGGCTTCTCCTTTCGGTCCTTCGCTAGGTTGCTACTAAATAATAATATGCTACCCAATAATCAATCAAGAATCAAACTAGGAATGGTGTTATCTCTTGACTCGTACTGTCACAGAGTGAGGCTGTGCTTGCTACAGCTTGGCACTGTCAACAGCAAAATACACTGTGACAAGCTGAGGCTATGCTGGGCACAGCCTGAGGCTGTGGACGGCAAAAGGTCAATTATAAAGATTGGTTCTTGCAGGCGCTCTCAACCTATACTGAACCCATTTGTTTTCACTCACAGGTTCCTCCCAAGGTTCTCATATTCCAAGTGCTTTCGTATAGGTCAAACTCAAGGGGGATGAAGATTTGGTGTTGAGGCTAATTCCTCACCTAGTTTCTAATTCTGTCACGAGTTAAAAACTAAGGTTTGGTTGTTGTTTTTCTGGTAACTATGGTTTCTCCTTTCGGTCCTTCACCTAGCTACCTGAGTTCATGCATTGGTTTGATCAGGACCTAGACATGGATTAATAACTCAACAACTAAAGCAAGAAGGAAGGGGTTAAAACAAGAGCAGTTCATTAAACACAAATCGGGTACATGCTTCCCCCTTCAACCTAAGAGGGGTTGTTTAGTTCATGCTCAGAATTACAAAAATAATGGAAATAAAGATGGGCATAGGTTTTGGAACAGATTGGAGGTTAGGGGCGACACAATTTCTGCAGAAAAACCTGCAGAATCGTGTACCCCCTTGAAAACCCAAGGTTCTGGGTTTAAACCTCTGTTCCAGAACTTCTGTGATTTTCTGGGTGTATGATCTCTGGATTCCTCGATGCCAGGATCTCCTTTCTCCTCTTCTCTTCACCCTTTTTGTAGATGCAGCTCCCTTCTCTTCCTCCTTCCCACCTGCTGGAGAGCATGGGTGTTTGGGCAAGTTGGCTCCTCTATCCTTCAGCGTGTGTGTCAGGATAGGCATGATGGGCAGCAAGTTGAATGGTGGATTGTGAGTTCCAAGGCACCCTTTGCAGAGGATAATTGTTCTTTAAGGAGATTCCCTTTGGATGTCATGTGCCCATTGCTCCTTTTCCTTCAAAGTGCTCTGGGAACGTCAGGAGAATGATTGTTTATGTTAGTGGAGCAGGTGGTGCAAGTGGCGACATTCTTTATTCTTTTTGTATTTTCTGGGTTTCTGCAGGATGCACAGCCTCACGCTGTGGCTGAGGCTGTAGCAGTTCTCCTAAAATTCTTCCTTTAATTAATTCCTGCTTCTTTTGCCGATGGTGAGATGTCATGAGGACTTCTTGGATCGAAGTAAGGGCAATGAGATTCAGTATAAATCTAGTGATTTGAGGGTGGTTTGAGACCTCCAATTGAATTCTCGATGAACAACAGCCTCAGTCACAGCCTCAAGGGTTCTGTCACAGGCTCACGCTGTGCTGAGGCTGTATCTTCAAATTCTTCAATGAAATCCTCCCAAATTGGTTGAAATGCACCTGAAATCACTAATTATGCAGTGAAGGATAGGAATACAGGAAATACGACGAAATTATGCATAGGAGGCATATAATCATGAAAGAATGAGCACATATCATGCCTGAAATCATGCCTAAAACTATGCATATTTCGTGTGTATCAAAATACCCCAAACTGAAGATTTTGCTTGTCCTCAAGCAAACAGAAGAATAAAAGGAGGCATGATTTAAAGGGGAGAGAAGGCTAATCTCAATGCATCGAGTTTTCACTATGCTTCACCCTTGTGATGTCTCAATTTAAGCATTCTTAAATTTTCCTCCAAAACTGCATCAATCTCAATCAAATTCCTTGTCAGTAGATTTTTGTCATAAAAATGACAGGAGTAATCATGCAACTAACCTCCAATCATCTATCGTCAAAGGGATTCTGCCAAAATCATTTTTCGATAAGTGGAAACATTACCTCATATGCAGACCCATTATCCCTTATCTCCACTAATGTGCAAAAGTAATCAAGCAAGGATCCCCATGACTTTTCTGTGTTGTGCTGAGGTTAGGGTGATGGTCTTCAATGGATGGTGGATGGTCTGAGCAAAAGTTTGTGGCCAGTGAACTCGAAATTCCCAGTTTATTTTGTTGACAGTCTGAGGCTATATAGGGACTATTGACTGTACATTCCTTGCATTTTCATGCTACCCAGAGGCTTAATGTTTCCCCTTGTGTTGAAATGGAGTTTGATTCACAAAATGTTTCTTTTCTCCTAATTTCTCCTTCCCATGTCTTTCTTCTCCCTTCTGGCTGCTTTGTTTTTTTTTTGGAACATTTTTTTTTTTTTGCAGCTGGGAGGGGGCAGTACAAACTGTGTGGTAGCATTCTGGGTATGTATTCATTGAGAGCAAACAGCCTCAGATGCTTGGTGGGATTGATTCTTGTTCACAGACTCATCAATAGGGTGAGGCTGTGGGAATGGAATTGTGCCTTGGCACATGATGGCCCCTGTTTCGGTTTCAAGTGGTTGAGGTGAGATGAAACAGGGTGTAAGAATAAATAGGGACCATCTTAGTCGGCTCAAATGGGGTTGCAATGGACAGATGAGTGTGGTATGGATTTATGAGGTCTGTTGGGTATGCAAAAGATGGCCTAGATCCTTTCCTTGCTTGAAGAACTCTTACTTGTATTTCGCCTTGACAGGGATAAAGATCTGTTCTGAAGGTAGAAAGGCTGAGCCTGTTGTATTTTGAAAACCATTTAGTAAGATTCTTCTTATCTGACAGATTCATGGAGTGCAATTGTTTGATTGTACCTATTCTGCTTGTTCTTAAAATGAAGACAAGTCCTGAGATTAAAGATTGAGTAGTACTAAATGGAAAAGGGAAAGAAGCATAAATATTACGACAGGCTCACACTGTAGAAAAGCATATTGAAGAACAGAATAGCATTAAAATTTGCATTATTCCCAGAAAAGTACACAAGTTAGAATTGCACCCTAAAAATACCCCAAACTGAAAAATTTGCAGTGTCCTCACTGCGAAAACTAAACAGAAAAATGGGTGCAATGCGAAAAAAAAATCCAAGGCAATGAAACACACATAATTGAAAATGAAAGACAAAAGTGCTACAAAAAAATACCCCAAACTGAAAGTTCTATCCTATGTGGTGTGGTGGAGCATCTTAAAACTAGATTAGAGGTGCTGAAAGTTCGTCACAGGCTCAGCCTGTGTTGAGGCTGTGCAAGCATTAAAGTCCTTTTTGTAATGAAATAATTAAGACTTAAAGTCGAAAAGGGTATAGAAGGACTTCCCTGATGAGTTTCTGACTTGACGACTCCTTCCTCCATCGAGTTGCAGCAACTCGCTTGGGTTGCCTCCCAAGAAGCGCTTCTTTCATGTCTTGTAGCTGGACATTCCTCCTCATTTAGGTGGTTGGGAGGTTTTGGAGAGATTGACTCTCCTTGAAAATGTCCACAGTAGGGTGGTGGATTTTTAACTGGACTATGAACGGGTCGACTTTGTCACCTCCAATCTCCATTCTCCTACTGGGTAAACAGCGAAGGATGGTGAATGGACCAGTCCACTTGGATCACCTTGTTTTTTAAAAAAGAACTTGGCCTCCCTTCTTGAAGACATGTTTGGTGTTTTGCTCATTGTTCCCTTTTGGGGGTTTCTCCTTGTAGACTATGGTACTGCCGTTCACATCCAAATGCACCCCGCTCAATCTTCTGGGAAGAGTTTGTGCAAGGCCATCAGTTCCAGTCTGAGAGGTAGGCGGCTGGGCAAGCTGGTGGACGGGCTGGACAGGTTGAGGCTGTGCCAGGCACAGGCTGAGGCTGTGCTGCTGGACAGGCTGAGCCTGTTGCCTTGAATTGATGCCATTATCAATAGTGTCAAACTTGCAACAGGTGTCGAAGTCCAATCCCAGCTCAGGGGCTCTTGGCATATTGAAATTCATCCTCTTTTCCCCAACTCGCAGTGTCACTCTTCTTTCCTCGACATCAATTACTGCTCTGGCCGTGGCAAGAAATGGTCGCCCTAAAATAATAGGTGTGTGGGCATCTAACTCCATATCTGTGACCACAAAATCAACAGGTATAAGGGAGTCACCAACCTTCACAGGTACATCTTCTAATACTCCAACAGGATGTACAAGTGACCGGTCAGCAAGTTGGATTTTCATCCTTGTGGTCTTGATGCTCCCAAGGTCCATATCTCGAGTGGTGGAAAGTGGCAGCAGGCTAACACTTGCTCCTAAGTCGCATAATGCCCCTTCAATCCTCTTGCTCCCTACATGACATGGTATTGTAAAGGTTCCTGGGTCTGGGCATTTTTTGAGCGACTGAAGTTGAATTGGAGTGCTCCCATGGGCTGTCATAGTAGATTGCCCTTCCGATTTGGCCTTGTAGTATACTTCTGGATACAGTAGAGGAGGCTGATATGGTTTGACAATTTGGGGCTGTTTCTCTTCCCTTTTCGTCCCTACAGGCTCAGTGACGGACTCAGCCTGTGTTTGCACTATGTGTCCCAAGCTGGATGTTGACGTTGTATGGTCCCCAGCATCAGGCTGTCTTGGGGCTGTAACCTCTAACTCCTTTTCCTTTCGAAGTGTCACGGCATTGCAGTGTTCAACCCTTGGATTCTTCACTGGTTTCCCTGGAAGAGCTCCTTGTTGTCTTGTTGACACTGTGGCCTGTTGTGCTATTTGATTTTCGAGGATCCTGCTGTGGGATTTAATTTGAGAAATTTCCTCGTTCATCTTGTTTTGGTTATCCAAGATGGACTGCAGCATGCTCATCATGTCGGTGCTATTGCCTTGCTGTCCTCCTTGGTTCTGCCTCTGGTATTGAGGTTGTGCGCCTTGATTCTGCCTTTGGTATTGGGGCTGTGGCAGATTTCTATCTTCGCCTGGTCCTCTCCAAGAGAAATTAGGATGATTTCTCCAAGATGGATTATAAGTGTTCCCGTATGCCCCTTGCTTCTGCTGAATGAAGTTGGCTTGCTCAGAATCACATTCGGTGAAGAGGGGGCAGCTGGTTGTGTTGTGCGGTCCTCCACAGCCTTCACAGTCTGAGGCTGTGACTGAGACTGTGGCTGCCTTGACATGAGCAGTCCCCAACTGTTTCCTGAGTGCTTCAATCTCTGCTTCCAGCTTGGTCACTCGATCTACTTCAATGAGGCCAGGGGATTTGACTCCCCTGACTTGGGTTTTTCTTCTGGACAGGGCTTTAAGAATGGCCACGCCGTCATTATAGTCCTTGTCCAAGAATGCACCGTTGGCCATTTTGTCCAAGGTGTTTTGGTCTTCATCACTCAGGCCGCAATAAAATTGCTCAAGCTGCACGGCTTCATCAATCCTGTGGTTTGGGCACCTTCTGAGCAGTCCCTTGAATCTCTCCCAAGCGTCACGAATGGATTCGTCATAACGCTGGGAGAAACCGATGAGTTGCTGCCTCAAGCTTGCAGCTTTGCTTGACGGGTGATACTCCT